>KZ538868.1:36127-99773 GCA_000934665.2 Catajapyx aquilonaris | reverse complement strand
GGGGGGGCAGGTCTACACCCATGTAATTGATGTACGCACATTATTATATGGCATTTCAAAAAATATCACAGCATGGGCATCTCTCGAACATGCAGTTGTTTCCCCACGCAAAAATGGACGTAACTACACAGCTCCCAAATTTTCGGCAACCTAAAATTTACTAGGAATTTTAGTGTAATTAGTTTATGACCCATGCTCTTCCACTACGATATACAACCACGGTATTACAACCAAGTGTACAACTGTACAACACTATCTATTTTTGTGAGTGACGTCATGGTGCTAAATGAAGTCCAGATGGCAGCACAGCATTTATGCGAAGATTTGACGTTCAAATTAACCGCATTATTTAATATCTGAGTTTTTAATTGCTCTACAAATCCCAATGCCTTTTTTCCGCTTTTTTTTCTCTCTCCCGTTCCTGCCTACCCCTTCTCCTCCTGTTCCCTCTCCTCCCTCTCCTTCCATTCCCTCCTCCCCAGTCAGACGCATGATGGCCGCCCCCTATTATTGTTGTTGAAGGAGCTTTCTGTCCTTGCGGGCCTCACCTTCCTCCCCAGCCTCCGCAGCATCCCCTTCTCGGGCGGACACATCGGCTGCATCCCCATCCACCCAAGCAGGAGGACAAGCCGAGTCCCGAATTTTGGTCGGACGGAATGGCTACGAGGTGCATCTACAGACGGGCATTCGGAGGGCAGGGCAATGTCACCAACAGGGTCCTCGCAGGGGCCATCACGGGAAGGGGAATGGATTCAATCATACAGGTGAGGATCAACTGGCTGCAAATCATGTTTGAACCACATCATGCACCAGTTGTTGTGCAAAAAGTAATTTTCCCATTTGCGGAAGCTGCAGACTAGAAGTGCAGGCCGAGATATCCTATCTTTTGTGCCGTGTGATCACTGTTAATGCCTCCCTCGGTGGGCTGTTTGGCCTACCCAGTAGGTAAATAATAGATAACAAGTCCGTTATATGCCAATCATGGTGGGAGGGAGCTCGTCTTGTTTCATTAGATAGCACAATACATGAGGTACGGTACCAGTTTTATAGTTATTACCATATTGCGCCAATAATAAACCAAGACCATATCCGAAACATAAAACGCAGTAAACCTGCCCTGAACAGGCTGTGGATGCAGCAGAAGCATGTCCATTACAGAACTTGTGTTGGGTCTTGGTGCAAGATTCACAATGTAGTTCTGTCACATGTGGCTTAAACCATGCCCAATGCAAAAAAAAAAATTGCGTGGAATGGAGTGGCTACAGACAGGTTTTGCTGCATTTTGACCAGAAATTCTCATCCTTGGCCTGCCAAATTCTTCAAGTGAATGTGCATTCCTTGAGTCAGGAGAGAACCGTTTCTAGTCATGCATTCCTAGAATATCACGCCAAGGTATTCTGGACAAAATCCAAAGGTAAAATCCATGCATACCACAACTCCAGTCTGTCCCAATTGGGGTGTTGGGATATTACCACCAGGTAATTTGAGAAAATAAGATACATGATGGACTTTTTGCAATTAAGGTGAGACAAACTAGGAATATAATTATACCAGTAGTGCAGAATATGTTGCACATGTCAGACAGTAACTTTTCTCTTTTATGTAGGTTCCAGGAACCTGCCTGGAAGGAAGCAAGTCTCCTGAGTTCCCACCAGTTCTACTTCCAGCTCTAGTAGGCCTAGCAAAAGCAGCCACACAGCAAGGGCCCGATGCAGAGACAATCCAGTCACACCTACGTCTGGTTTTAGACCAGTTGCAATTCTTAGAGCGGGATGCTTCCTCTTCCTGGTTGGAGCGTGAAGACCGCAATCCACCTTCTTCCGGGGGCTCCAATGCATCATCAGCTCCAGGGCCACCAGAGGTATATCCAAGGCTGGCCCAGGACCTATATGCTTGCAAGATGGTCCCCATATTTCTGGGTGTCTTAACTGCAGAGGATTTGCTCCCAAGAGCACCCACTGGTGGGGCAGTGAGGAATCAAGAAGAGTTGCTGAAGATCAAATGCCTCTGCCTGGAGGTGCTCAGACGACTTTGCATTGTGGTAAGCATACAGTGGGCATACCCCTCTCTGTTACGCAACCCTGTATTGTAACTCTGCCTGGTTGAGATGGTGGATGATCATGAGTCCGACAGGTCTGTTTACTTACCAGTCCTGGTCCCATGCTTCATCAGTGTGGTTCCTATTCCTCCCATATATCCTTTGCTAGTAATATTTTTAAATAGGCTGCCACCAAAGATTTGTGAAAGTTGGTTTTTACTCGAGCTACATATTGCAACCATTTTTATATTGTTTGCAAATAGTACCATCCACACCGATAAGGTAATTGTAATCATGACTTGCATTTGCAGGAGGTACAAGTGGCGCAGTATTTGATTCAGACGGATGATGTTCTGCATTACTGCTTCCAACTCCTGTCACATTCAATGTTGGCACAGACTGCTTCCGAATTCATAGAACAGCTGGTCCTACTTCGCAAGGATGTGCTGCAGCTCAGCACTGTCCGTAAGTACCAATTGTTATTTTTCATCTCCATGTCGTTTGAGAATATAATGTGAGCATTTTTCCCTTTCAGCCCACCTAAGGCAACTGTTGGCCAATCTAGATGTCAATCAAGTAGCACAGTTCTGTCCAGTGCTGGCTGTCACCATCTCGGATCTGGATATGTTTGAAAACCGCTCCTCATGTATGTAATGTGATAACTGATAACCTTGTTACATAGTAGGATTCTAAACTGTATGGGTCTTATTTCAATGTTCTCGGACCTTTCTTTGGCTCCGTCTGACGGAGGAGTCAATCTAAATCCTTCAGTTTGCCTCGAGATATCTTTAGAAAGCTCGCCTTTAAATTATTTCATACCAACGTGTGTGCATGTACCTTCTGAGTTATATTTAGAAGTAGTATGTACTTGTATCATTCTGTAATGAAGTCATAATTAGACGAAACTCTAGGTTTCCTGTTACATCTACGAGAAACCCCTTCCATTGCTAGACTGTTGGTATGCCCTCAAAATGGAACTCAATTTTGTAATACCTGGAGTGTGACGATGAAGCAGGGGTCACATACAGGTAGATTGAGCTTGTTGCATAATCCAGGCACTTATTACTGGGGAGATCCCATAGTTTATCTTAGGTGAAGCCTTCATAGTAATATTATTATTGCAAATAGTAATGTGTAGAAGCCCAAAGCAACTGCTGCAGCTTTAAAACAGTTTGAAAAAACCTTGCATGTGCAGATACACTATCCTTTCCTTATCTCTCCTGATATTACAAAGGAGTGTATTTTGTTCAATATAGCAATGCAAGATTCATTGTTACTGAAGAGATGAAAAAAATTCCTGAAGGCATTAACTGCTACCCTGATTGTCACTGAACTTTGATGAAGACAATGTCATTTCAGTTCAACCTACGGTGAAGGGAGCATTTGTTCATGTCCTGGAGTATATGTAAAAGTGTGTGAATTTAAGAGCATGTGATGGTAAATTTTTGATATTGTCATAAAAAAAGTTTTCAAACAGGTTGAAATAGTCACAAAATCTTCAGAGGTTGGCTTTTTTTTCCTCTATGTGATTATTCCATGAAGTACTTCAGATTGGAGTTGGAATGAAATGTAACTATCAGCACATTAGAGTGTGAAGAAAGTGCTGGTTAAGAATTTACAATGCGAGAAATGAAGCTTGAAATGGATCACTACCTGAATAGGTCGGCCGCAGGAAGTAGTTAAAGTTAATGCATTTCAATGACAACCCACTTGCAAATGCATGATGCTAGAGGGGGCAGATGTGCGTGAGAAGAGGTGAGGGGTGTGATGGAGAAACTTCATAACCCTAATTTTTGTCAATTTTTACTTGAACATGTAGCAACTATGCAAAAAACATGACAAACAGTTTGGTATACTCCGAGTTAGTGTTATCGTGCACAAGATGGCAACATGGACTAGATCATAACACAAATGCCCTATGATTTGTGAAGAGAATACAAATTTAAATTCGCTCTCCTGAAAGTTACACTTTTGAGGGTTATGAAGTTTTTCCACCATACCACTCAGGTAATTAAGGAATAGGCTTTTATCCCACTAGGACCAAAATAATGTCAAGTGCATCTGGTCCTTAGGGTAAAACTCTATTGTCTTTTCATTGTGAGTCATTGAATATAACTGGGTGTAGGACCGTATTTAGCATTGGACTATTTTGGCCAGGTTGTGTGGCAGGTAGTGAAAAGTTTTTTTTTTTTAACAATCATGCAAGTAATCCTAAAATGATTCACAACTTTTGCCAGTTGTTTTTTTATGGTAAAAATGCCTCAATGTATGAAATGAGGACATCAACAAAGACATTCAGGCTAAGTGCATGATTGATTTTACATGAAAACGTTTGATTCATTTACTGGCAATTGCATAGTGAGGTGAGAAATTCAATAGATCTTAATGATACACAACACTTGCAAAGTGTTCCTGATTAAAACTTCAATAATGGAGTTATTTTATCATCATTTGCAGTGTATGCCCAGAACAAGATGAAACAGAGTGAGGGATACCAATCAACACGTGACCTCAACCAGGAGTTCCTTCTCAGCGTCCCAGGCCTAGTATCAAAACTGGCAGAGTACGCCTGCCGCCTCCCATACAGCCCTCGATATCCGCTCTTATCAAGTGAAATAGATCACTGGATGCGATGGATTGACGACCGTATTGCAGATGACCTTAGGTCAGCTTCACCCAGCAGCAGTGCCGCTGCAGATGCCATGGATTGGACTGTGACTGGTGGATGCTTGACTACGCCTTCACTTGGAACAGCTGCCCTCGCTCGCAGTCGCATGAGCAGCGATTTGGTCCTGCGGGTTGAGGTTGTGTATGTCTTAGGCCTGTTACTGGTTGGTCGTCAGAGACGCCAAGTTCAGGCCCAGCTAGCCCAGATGGGATTTGTGCAGAGGATGAACCAGCTCTTTGACCAGTTTATATGGCGCGGGAAGCAGCGTAGCCGCCTCCCAGGTCACCACAGTGGATGCGAGTGCAGTCCTGAGGTGGCACTTAAGATTCAGTTCCTGCGCCTAGTGCACAGCTTTTGTGACAGTGGGGAGCACAAACACCTCCTTTTGTCACCACCAGAGTGGTCTGAGTTGAGCCAATATGGTGATGGAGCAACACTTCCCACAGCACCTCCTGGCCAGCTCATGTGCCGGGGAACAGAGGGACTTTTGTCAAAAGTAAGGAGGCTTACAATGTGCTTATTTTCTTGAAACCATCTTCCAGTTTTTCCTCATGATAAGGATTTTCCAATAGGTTTAGACTCGTGACAGGTCATGTTAGGTTCAGCTGTAATTCATGGGAGCTCTGGTGAAAGTGTATCCTCAGTTCTCCTTCACGTTAAAATTTTCTTCCGGTTATGCTTCCTGATCTTGCCCAGTTTAACTCCCATGATTTCATCTTGAAAACGCTGAAGAAATAGTGACTGTTGCACATGTCAGTGTCAAATGATGTCAGTGTCAAATGAAGTCAGTGATAAATAACTATTAATGCCCTGGTCATTTGAGTTCCTGTATGTGTGAATAAAATGTTGAAACTTCTGTATATCCAGGTTCTGGAGGTCCTGAAACATGAGACATCGGCTTCCACATTCCGGTTCTGGTTGTGCCGTGCAGTTGAGTCATTCCTGCGCGGGAGTTGCAGCCCTGCAGAGCAAGCTTTTCTCTTGCGCAGAGGTCTGCTGCAGCATGTCTTGGGCAGTCTCCTGCGGGTGGAGTGGCAGCACAAAGAGATCCTCCAGTCCAGCTTTGACCTGCTTGGGGAGTTGGTCAAATTCAACATGGATGCCTTCCAACGCATGTCCACCATGCTCTCCGTTGGGGACAAGGCCCGCAAGCTTATTAGTGTGGTCAATTCTAACCTGGTTGACTCCAACATGTTTATTCGCAGCGTAGTTCTTTCAGTTCACTACTTCCAGGTAAGGGGTGGAATAATAAGTTCTATTTTTAAATGTGATCTGTTGCAATTTTTGGATAAAACCAACCACCTTTTGATGCATTCACTTATGTCGAAATTGTGGCTTACAGGAGCAACGTGGTGCAGAAGGGATTCAACTTTGTGAGAACTGCTGCCTCCTGCGTCACTTTTTAGGGCGAAACCAACTGTTACGTTATTTGGTGCGGTTGGTCAGCATAATCACTGTGGATACTCTCACTCAAGAGAACATATCATGCCTGAACACATCCCTGGTGATGTTGATGCTGTCCCAGCAGAAAGGGCAACTAGGTGATTACCTCTCAGCACTGCAGAGCCTTCTGAAGGACCCTCATCGGGGTTTGCCTGATGGGGAGGGAAGTGATCCACCTCTCATGGCGGTGGATCAGTCAGGGCCTATGCTGCTGAAGAACTTTAGGGACCTGCTGCTGTTCTGGCAGGAGCACTACCTACACAAGGATAAGGATTGCTCCAGCCTTGAGAAGGTGAGCTGAAGTTACTCTGCAGGTCATTGTGTGTTGTATTACTGCATATGCAAATTAGCCTCAGTGAGACTAAACTTGTACGGTATATGAAGTACATAGGCACGCAAAAAGAATGTCCGGGGAGAGTCTTCGTTCAGCCTGGTGGAGGCAAACCATTGCACCTGGGTAGCTAAGGGAGGAGGGGAAAAAGCTCAGCAGATGAGCACGGACGTACACACAAGTGTGTGTGTGTACACATCTGTGCAATGATTTGCCTCCACCAGGCTGAACGAAGACTCTCTCCGGACATTCTTTTTGCGTCCGATAGTACACTAAAACCAATTCCCCATCCCAAAAATAAGATTGCAATGCTCATTCAAATGTGCTCATAAACATAGCAATGGTTATTGACTTAGACTAGACTTATTGATTGCAAAGTGAATTGAAATCTCTATTTCTCTCTCTCTTTAGAGTTGCCGCATCAGTTTTGGCTTCTGGAAAGAAGCGGTGGAGATGCTAGTGTCTGAAGACCACAAGTCACCGTATTCACTTCTACACTACTTTGACACCAATATTTCCTGATGGGATTCAACGGCATCACAAAATTGTACATAACTCACATTGTGCAACATATCAAGACGTGTTACATGGCCTGCTCATCTCCCTAACCGACTCAAATTTGACACTGTAAAAAAATTGCTAGTTATTTTCGCATCCATGCTTTTTCGTGTTAACCTGAATCTTGTGAGTGACAAAAAAGTGAGAAAATATTTTTGTCTTGTTCCCCGTCATTGTATGTTGCCATTCCATTCCTAGTTTTTTGCTACCTGTTAATTTATGCTGTTTTTTCCTAAATAAACGTTACTAAATGGTATCCCTCTCTTTTTTGGGGTGATGCTTGTGGTTCCTGATGGATGAGGTGGGTTCGTCGCTGGTGGTGCGGGTGGCGGGGAGAGAGGAGGGGGAGGTAGTAGCGGGTGGGCTGTCACAGCGCCATTTCTCTCTCTCCTTCCGGCGGAACTGGCTTTGTCCCCAGCCCAGTGAGGGGTTGCCTGGGGAGGGGTTGGGCATTTTTGAGGGGGAGGGGATGGTGTCTCTTTTTGGGGGCCAAAAGGATCGAGCTCACTATGGGCTGCTTACTCACCACCTCTCTCTGAATGTCTAGCAGGGGAGGAGGGGAGTATATTGATGCTGCACTTCCTGAGCTCCTCCCCTATCCCAAAGTGCCATAAACTGCATGCAGATTGAAAGAAGGGGGGAAAAAATGAGGCCGATCATTTCTAACCTTGGAGAAAGGACTGGTAATCGTCAGGGCGGCTGGACAAAAAATGTTTACTGCGGAGGGGGAATGTCAGGTTGGGTGACAGTTGGTTTTTAAGGCAGTGAATTGAACAGAATAATGGGTTGTGGTGACAGCATTGCGCTACTGGCCTTATCTCAACTTGGGAGAGTTGCGGAGTTGAAGAGCTGCGTTTATCAGTTTGTGGGCCGGGAGAGGTAGTTGGATGGGATGTGGGGGGGCTAGAGTTGGGGGAATGGACTCAAGTAGTTGGCGAACTGTCAGAGTTGGTAAGGAGACTCCGCCCACTTCTCTTTGCCTGAATTAACAGCGCCATTTCCCTTCGCTCTCTTTCTCTACCCTTCTCCAGACCGGCTCTGGACTTACTTCAAACTTGCAGTTTCATTTCCCTCTCCCAACGAATTATAGCCCACAGCCAAACTTGGGCACTCCACATACTCAGCAATCCTATTTTTATAAACTCCGACCCTAACCTCAATCTGCAAGTGGTCCAAACCAATCCAAGTCATTATTCCATTAAAATTTGGAGCAGCAATCCAAATAAATCAATCGGAAATGATGCATATTGACCAGGTGCTGTAACAACTATTTCTTGCATTGTACTGCAATGACCGCTGTTTCAGGGCCTGGCCCCCTGGCTATGAACAGATTTCACTTATGTCACCAGCTGATGGGATTAACCTGACCTCAACCCACAAGTTAGACTAATCAGTATCGGAGTCCCGACATCTATTAGAAATTCATACTCAATTTGGCAAAATGTGTTTCACCCTGCGAGGGGTTGAGAGCCTGCCCCCCACCCTCTCCTGGATCGAACCCACCCTATATACCCACCACAATCCCCCTGCATCATGTCACCCCAGAGGATAATGCACAGTTCGCGTGTTGGCCACGTCTGCCCCCAGAATTAATTCCCGATTATGCTCTTGCCAGGCTAAGCGCCGGCACTTTTGACAAAGTACGGCTGGGTGGTTGGGTGACCCTCTTTTCGGCCTGTACCGGAACGAAAAGTGGCCGCGTGACCTGCGTAACGTTAGGGTCATCCAGACCCTAGGTGCTACAAGGGACAATACACCATCGCTAATCCGTACACTCGACTCGATTTATTCCGGTGTATCGTACATCTGGTATGACGAATTGGAGCAGAATTCATAATGGGTAGCACCACGATGAGTCTAGTGGGGTCTGCTGGGTGCCGACTATAAAGCGGAGTCTATAGCTATGGCTGCTGCGTGGTTGGCGCTGGGGGGCTGGGGCAATCAAGTGGCGGGCTGCCTCCTTCCTGCCAAGCCCAAGGGAAATTTGCGAGGAAGGGGCCGCCACTCCACATTTCCACCAGAAATCCGCCGGATTATTGCCGCCCACCATTACTATTATTTTCGACCCCCCTTCTCTCTCTCCATACTTCCTCTCCACCCCCATTCACTATACTTGCCTACAGTATAATAGTCTCTGCTGGCTGCTGCATAAGCTCATCACCATTACTGCCTACTCTATACTCGCACTACTATCGTGACTTCTGCCACCTACCAGCAGATGTCACATTTTTTTGTGGGGGAACCGCATTGTCGTCATTAGCCCCCATTGTAATCCTTCCAAGCAGAAGAGATGGGCCAAAGTACCCAGATGGATAGACAGATAGACCTGGATCGGGCCAGACAGGATGGGGTGCGCTTCAAAAGGAACCGCCTGCAAAAGGTCTGTGCCGCAGTCTATAAAGACCCATCGCAATTACCAGGCCCAATTAGTCCAGCCAGTATGGAGGACAAAGATGGCCTCTGCCAATTAATACACGCGCCGGTGCACTCTTCCAATGAGAGCTCCCCTCTTGTTTCTGCTTCCACCCTACTAGAGCAATTATGCTGGTATATTCTGTGGTGGAGGACCCTATTGGCATTCTGAACCAGAAAGAAAGGTAAATGCGGTGAGCGAGAAGCGCCTTGTCCATAAGGAAACTCCGTGACTTTGCTACAAATTCATGAGACTGTAAGCTACAATATCCTCTTTCCGAAGCGTCGCGCCTCTTCTTCCTTCCCCTTTTCCCTTCTTGGCTCCTTCCCAGCCATAGATATCGACAAATCCATTATGTCCCGCCATCTCTCTCCTTCTCCCTCCCTCCCAACCCCCCACCCATCTCTCCCCAGCAAGGATGAAGCAGCAGAGACCACACCAGCTCCAATTCCCTAGATGGGTCTTTGGCCTCTCATGCACACATTGCACTATTGCATAACTATCCTTGCACCACTACTTTTTTTTTGGTGCATGAGAATGGGGGAAAGTAATGGCTCTACGAGTATTATGATGTGAGGGGGATAGTTGGGACCTGTTTCGGTCGGGTGCCCCTCTGCAACATTGGCTCCATCAGTTCCTGGATGACTAACTGACCGTGTCCGCAAGGTCACAAGGCGGCTCGGGTCGCGTGTCATCCCATTCTGCTCCGCGCCCCACCAACTAAACCCACGCTCCCTACCTCCGATTTACTGCCCTTACTGGGACCGGAACCCCACTCGGCCCGGAAAAGGAGCTTGCCAGCACTACTCACAACGATTTATGCGACTCTACTCCCTGCAAAAATGGCCAACTCACGTTTTAACCCCCAGTTCTCCATCCTCCCCAACCTGGTCGTAAACCATATCGTACATTCTGGGGGTAGTAAAGCACCGCACTCGATATTCAGCAACAATAAACCTGTTTTCCATGCATGGCCATACACACAGGGTGGTTCACTGCTCCAAAGTGCGGCTGTTTTGTACTGGGTCAGTATACCACCCTGCAGTTGATATAGGGCAAAGTCTGCGATCCGAGCTGAGAAGGCGAAAATAAGGAGCTGAGGAAGTCTCCCTTTCCTTTCCTTCCTTCCTTTCTTCTCCTGAATCCAATCTAGGAAATCCTGAATGGCTGCATATTGGCATAATTCCTCTATAAAGAGGGCGCTTCCTATCGAGAAGACGGCGGCGGCCGCCTTTTACATAGCCGGGGAAACGTAAATATTGGGGCGCAATCCTGCTGGAAAAGTCTGGCGCCGTAAAAACGATTCCTCCGGGATCCCCCCGAGGAAGGAGTTGACAGCAGAAAGAGGACTGTTTACCCAGCACCACAGGGGGAAACACACCAGAAACTGGCTTCTTATCTATCGGTTGTTTGTATCTTCCAGCAGCCTCAAGCCACGAAGATTATCTCCTGAAGGCGAGATTGGTATCCATGGGAGGCGTCGTTAAGGAAGCTGCAGGAGGTCCATGGTCCTCACGCCCAAATTTCGCCATCCATCACCCAGAGGACGCCACCCAGCCTAAAACTGGCCATTAGACTCCTTGACAGGGCTTAGAAGCAGGCCTTTTGTAATTGGAAAACCGGCTCACACGTATACATTACGTGTGATGGTGGCATCGGAGAGTCGGGTCGGGCAGCGGCAGAGACGGAAGCAGGCAGTTTTTCAATGGCGCCGGCATACGTCATGTCCGGAAGCGGCGGAAGGCTGCTGTGAATCCCGGCCCAGAGGAAGCGCGCGTCATTGGCCAGCAGATACTATGGCGACTGCAGCACACACATCCATTTATAATATATATAGAGCTATGGGAAAAAGGGTGGGGGAGAGAGGACCAGAGAGACCATGCCCCCTGGTTGCCCTCGGGTGACCTCCCGGACCCGAAGCCGTCTCGCTCTCTCGCCCACCCGACTCTTAGACTCATCCGCCCACCATCCCTATCTTCCTGCTTTCTTCTTCTCCTCCTCTTTCAACCTCCCTCACTGGCGGGATCCTCTTTCACAATCCCCCCTCCGGTCAATTATTTTCTCCACGCCTGACTTCTCACACGCCCAATCAATTATCAATCACGTTCACCTCTTAATCATCCACAAGTTAGGACACAGGGGGGATTTTTCCCCCATTTGATCTGGTGATAAGCTAGGCTCATAGTACTTTACAATAATAATATGAGTATAGTTTCAGCTTAATATCAGTAAAAAAAATTGCACACAATTTTATTTGAGAAATAGAGAAAATTGCGTGCCGTATGAAGTCCGGAGTCATTGTGTAGACTCGCCCTGAGACCGGCCTTTGGGATGAGAGGGGTACGATACATGTGTCCCTAGCACAAGGAGCCAGCTGCGTAATAAAAATAGTAGTAATGGAGATAAGGAGCTGGGGAGGGCGATAATAGCCTGGAATGGCGGCGTTGGAAGCAGTAACTCAGGGCGGCTGCCGGATCGGAAGCAAAGGAAACGTTTAAGCGTGTACCTCCTTCCAGGACATTGGGCCAATTTGCTTTGCGGAATGGACTGCGGGCCCCGATACGCCATCGCTGCTGACGGCAGACATGCATCCCACCTATAAAACCCACAGCCCACTGCCAGATAACGTCCCCACTTTTTAATTCACGCTCCACAGCTCTCTCTGGCCCCTATACACACACCGTACATTCCTACTTCCAGGGGACGATGACGTGCGGTGTGATGTACCTTCAAAATGCAAGGTGGGTGCAACCTGCAACGTCTCGTGCAGATCTATTTCGCAGCAGGCTGCTGACACCAGGATAAAAAGAGGGATTCAATAAATGGATTGCAGTGTTGCATTTAGAAGAACAATTTGTATCTGATGCTAATGCGCACGACTTGCAGGAGAGGTCACCGACACTGACAGCTGCGTGAGACCCTACTACTTAGCAGCCATGTTACTAAAAGCACCATGTTACATTTTTAGTAACTGTCAGTCGTTACTGGAGTCATTGCATTGGGTGAAATTTTCATCCCACTGCTAGTTAGCAGTACAATTTCGAACATTGGTACTGCTAAGTTAGCAGTGGGATGAAAATTCCACCGGTTATCATCTGAGTATATTTTTCCATAATATTTTTCTGACCACTTTTGGGATCTGGGAGTTTGCTCCTGGAAGTCCGCTAACCATTGCGCCTCTCTTGGCTCACCGGTTCCCGCATTCTCAGGGGCATTCTCAGGGGCAAACTATGGTTGGAATTTTTTCATGCTCGCCCATGGCTCCAGTAAAAGTTTGCACTGGTCGCCTATAAGTTGGGTCAGATGCTCCAGGTGACAGTCTTCCGGATTGGCTCGGGTTGACATGTAATGGGCGAGCGAACCCGGATCGATACTGCACAGCAAGTGTATAGGTGCATGGTAGAAGCAGAGAGATGGTGATGGCTGGTTGGCTCTGGGGGTGGGTTGGATGGGTCGAGTTGGGGGGGAAATGATGGTGTGTCGTGCGCAGGTGCTGTTATACTCAAAAAAGGGGTGGTCGGTGATGGCGGTGAGGGGGAATGTAAGAGGGGGCGGGCCAATCCCGGGGTCTGCCCCGAGTATCGACTGGGGCGGGAAAGAAGGACCATCATCCACATAACCCCACCTCCTGCGCAGGGACTCCAACTCCAGCAACCCCACACTTAAATCTAATTAAATCATCATTAGGCCACTATTGGTCCAACATCCCCCAACCATCCAAATCCCCCAATTCCACCCTCATTTTTTTTTATTATTTACCGCCACATATGGCACCACACATTCACGTAAAGGTAACATCCTGAAAAAAATTCATCGGTGGTTCCCAAAAAAAGGGTTGCTTCCGACTGTGTTGCTGACAGAGGTAGGGGTGCAATTAATCAGTGGGGGTATAGCCAAACTGGGGAGGGGTCCTGGTTGGGGACCAGGGGGCGGGGGTGGGAGGAGGAGGAGAAGGGAGGAGAGGGGAGGGGGGGAAGGGGGCGTTCCTCCGGGGTTTCTGTGTGTGAGTCTGGCAGCGGGTTGTGTGAACACAGGAAGTTTGGGAAGGAAGGCGGCGCCCAGAAGAGTTCTGCAAAAGCCCCTCTTCTTCCTTTTCCGGCAACAGGGGCGGCCCCCGCACCCAACCAACCCACCCCACCCACCCTCCACACCTCCCGACAGGGGGTGCATATTCTTCAAGGTGTTTCCGAACCACAGGTAAAATACATCTTTTTCTAGTGTCGAACCATGTGTGTGGGATGTTTATATTTTTTTATTGGGTGCATGCGTGCATAGGTTTGGAGGGGTCAGGTGGTGTGTCACGTTTGACACGCACTTTTGACTTCACGTGAGGATGGCCACGTGACCTACCCTCAAATCTGGACAATTTCTTGCTCGCGTTATCGAAACGCACACTTCCATGAGTTTATTGTCAGCAAGGGTCGGGGTTAGCAATGGAGAGAAAAAAAAAAATGCAATATTTGGCTCAGAAGTGCGTCACGTGGTCTCGGGGTTGAAAAAAGTCGCGGCCAATTAAACGATTGCATCTTATCACCCACTCACCGCCCGCCGCCTCACCCTGTGCTAACAGTTGGATATTTTCTGGGTTTCTAGTCGAAACAGTGTCGCGATAGCTGACGTGTTGTTCAGCCGAATGAAAATGTGCCTACCGAACGTGTTTCGCGAAATCTTAATTGTACGTACTGAAGTGTCGCTGAGGTTAAATTGTGACGATTTAGTGTACAGCACAAACTTGTTGAACATCCATCCCACTTACGTGTTATACTGGCAGCAATGTGCAATTTACCCGAAATATTTCAAATATAGTGAGCATTGTTCATTGAAGTGTGTATTTTCCTACTGTATCAATATATTTTTATATACAGTCTGAATATTCAATCTGCTCAATAGGCGTTAAACTTGTGTTTATACGAATTTTGATCTGAAAATACAAAACAAACCATTCTGATAAAATGGCGGCGGTTTCGAGGCGGCGAGTTCCGGAGGAAGATCCGGATATCCTGATAATTTCACCCACCCATTGAAAACCCACCATTCGTCAAGACCGTGTATTTTGAATGCAATCCCCCCCCCCCCTCTCTCTCAAAAAAAAAACGTAACTAGAGATGTGCTGATACGCGTCTACATAGCCCCACAAAAGGACCTCACGATGTAAATTCTAGCCGTGAAAAGCAGCAGTTTTTAACATGCGAGAAGATAATGAGTCGGGAAGAGATTTGCTTAGAGAGTGAATAAGTGGAGCGACCTCTGATGAAGAGGGTGGGTGGGTGGGGCGGACTTGCTCGCAATTTCCTCACCGTTACAAAGAGTCGGAGGGGGCGCACATTTGGCGCCGCCGAATGAAGCTAAGGACTTGAATAAATCCCTCCGTCGCCTTTTATCGCCATCGTTTTGCTGGTCTGAAGCCCGCTCCAGAAAAGACTTGGATAGTAAAGAAGGGCTTGGAGGGGCGGACTCCCCAAAAAGAGAAAGATCGTCCCAGGGCAGTGTTTATCTGGGCCTGTCACCGACTGTTAGACCAACAGGGAAGTGGCATCTCATTTGCGTCACTGATAATGGACGCGAGATATATGCGCCACCTTTTATCCTATTTTTTGGCGCCACAAAATCGGGCTTTTTCCGCCAAAAAAATGTCAGGCATCTGTTGCACCCCAGCATTCAGATGTCTCTTAGGGGGTCCTGTCCCGCTTCCTTTTTTATTAAGAAAAAAAAGGGGATAACATAATGAAAGGCTGCTGTGGTATAAACTAGAAGTGCGTGCCAAAAGGTTGTAACTCGGGGCCGATCGTTTAGAAATTCGGCGGAAGTTGTTCCAGTATCAGATCGCGGTCGTTAAGCTTTAAGAGCCCGCTGGCTGGCGAGGTGCGCTTTTTTTCTCGCCTGCGGACGGGGCGTAGTCCAAGATGGATGACTGGACTGCCTGGATGGACAGATGTGCATTAAACCTGGCCATAAACACCCAGAAAACGTCCTCCCTTCGTTCTATAGGCTGCGGTGCACCACGTATATGCTTCACATACTTCTCTGGATGTCCGCCTCGCATGACTTCCGACAGTAATTTGTTGCTATTCCGTGTGCGATTACCTCAAGGCGCACCTGCGTGTGCTTCTCCCAGATCACGAACTCGCAGAAAGTAAACAACTTGGGCCCCCAATCTCCTTGAGCCACTTTTTTTTCTCCCCCCTTTTCCTTTTCGCTCTTCTGAGCCCTTCTCCAAACACGATAAGGTCTTAAGCCACCAACCGACTTGTGCGACGGATCGTTTCCATTTAACGTGTGCGCAACGATCTCCAATATGTCGCAGCAGGGAGGGGTGTCAAATCCATGCATGTCAAATATGGCCTGTCGACACATGTTCCGTGATGTTCCGAGGGGGCAATTATTACGCTCTCAACAATACTGAACATGCACCTGCATGCAGGGAGGCAGTATTTCCATCTCTCATTTCCGCGACAGGCATCTGGGTTGTGTATGTCATTGCATTTAGACAGCACCAAGTAGCCTGAACTGGACCAGGTCTACTGGAACCATCCTTTAGTATTGCCCACCCAGAGTGTTGGTCAGTTTGCTTCTCTGGGTTGGCTACACAGCTATAGCTGGTTCTGGACCTGGTCCAGTTTGAATTCGGTGGTGTGTAAATGACCCCTGTGTGTTTCAGGTTGTGGGAAGAAGGGCTGAGGGTGGTGGGTCAGGTGGAGTCAGCACTGGATCGGGCAACTCTGGAGGCGGGCCGGGCAGCCTCTCAGCTGCAGGCCCGCAGGGAAGCTCTGGCTGCCCTACTCGACGGAATGGTGCGTATCGCAACAATTCCCAGGTCTTTAGATGTCGACAGTGCGAATCAAGCATTGGCGACATCTAGTGGCCGAGCTGCCATGGTAACCCTCCCAGAGTCTAGTACCCTGAACATTCAAATCCTTATCACTATATCAGATCTCATCATGTCCCGCAGTCTCACAATTCGTGCCGGTAAAATTGAAATCTGAGTTTGGACAGGATTTCCGCACAGACCTGCACGCCAGGAACTAATCAAACCCATTAACAAACTACAATCGGAGGGGGCATATTGAATTTAGAGTAAATGAGAGACATTTTGAGGCTGGGCTGCTGCCAAACAGAATATGCATATGCAGGATACGTGCTCCCCGTGTTTGTTTAATAAGTGTGCTCTCTCACCTGGATGCTCACCTGCCTTTTCCAGCACCCCTTCTCCTGGTTTGGCGTGTGAAAGCAAAGCCCAAAAGCCCCGTGAGGGGAGGTGATGAGTGTGATGGGAGAGCAAGCGCCTCGTCACATTCATTTCAATTATGTGCAGGTGGTAATCTTCACGCCCTTTCGCACGGGACGCACTCAGTGCTTGCGATCTGAAGCTTTCAAATATTATCTTACTAACAGGAATTCAACCGGTTATTCGCACGGGATTTGATGAATGACTTGAATGAATCATTTAGAATTTGATGTAGTTGCTTGATATTGACTGACCAGCTGTATTACATGCCAGGTTTAATAGAAAAGACAACCATCAATTCCAGTGTGAAGAACAGGTGTGTATGTAATGTGCAAAATTCGCACTTGTCAACGACCATATACGCACGTTTGGCATGCCATTAGCCCATTGTAATTTGAAACATTGCAAATTTTCGGATGTAGTTTCCTATCATAGTAATCATACACATACTTGACCTAAACCAGTCATATACGGCAAGTAGAAGTAGGATTTACTTGGTCTGGCCAATTGCGTCAATAACAATCTCTCTTCGGCTCCTGTATATAGGCCTACTTGGTAATGTTCTGTTTTGATTTGTCCCCCATTGCAGGAGGTGGGTTGCGGAGGCGTGGGAGGAAAGCGCCGTGGGCTGATGGAAGCAGGGGCGGGCCCCGGGCAGGCCCCTCCACAGAGCCCCCTTGGGTACGACTCGTCCTGCTCGTACCAAAGCGCTCTGGAGCTGAAGAGGATGGGGATGGGAGTCGGGGTCGGGATGGGGATGGGCTGCATGGGGGTCAACATCAAGACGGAGGAAGGCATGGTGGGCGGCCCAGGGGCGATGGTTGGGGCCGACGGGGCTGGAGGAGGGGGCGCGGGAGGCCCCGGGTCGACCCCGGGGGACTGGGCCGGGTGCGCCTACCGCTTCTCCGGCCTGGCCCCCGTCTCCTGCGGGGTCTCCACCTTCGAGCAACTCAAGCAGAGCGTGGAGAAGGCCAAGCTGGCCCTCTCCTCTTCGGCCTCTTCCTCCTCCGCATCGGCCGCCTCTTCCTTCGCAACCCCCACCGCGCTCAACGGCTTCCCCCTTCGGCCCTCCCCGGCGCCCCCCGCCACACACGACGACCACCACGCCTCCAACAACGCCAACAACAACAACACCAGCGGAAGCAACACCAGCAACACCAACAACAACAACTCCTCTGCATCTCCCAACTCATCGTCCAACGACAAGAGACACACCTCTGCTAATGGTCAGTTCTTTCTCCTATACTCACTCTTCCTCATCACCCGCTTACAAAAAAACGCGTGTAAGTGTATACTGTCGTATTTTTATCGCATTTAATTTTTTCAACGAATGTGTGATATGCTTTCAACCTATTTTTATTATTCGACTTGGCTCTCCTCCAGCACTGACAACATCCCTTTTTTATAAGGAAATGACGTAAATGTTAGTTTGCTTCTAAGGCCAGTAACCCATACAGGGGGCTGTCTCACAACAAACGCAAGATGAAAACATACAAACCACTGTAGTCAGTACAGATTTTTACAAATAATAATAAAATGATATAACCCTGATCGATGCCCAGTGCTGTTAAAATTTAAGTGTATCACGCACACAGATTTTCTTAGAATATTTCAAATGTAATATCACGTGTCGCAACAATTTAACAGCCGCCTGCATTGTGGTTAAAAAAGCTATAATTAAGGTTGTGACTAACGGTATACTATAGAAAAGTGAATTTCCATTCTCACGTAGGCTTACAAAGCAAAATATAACGGGGTCGAGTGAGGATATTGCGTTTCCTGTAATGATTTGGGCATTTCCAAATATTGCTCCTAAAAGACATTTCACACTCTGGAAAGAACAAATGCGCATATTTTCCAAGAGGTACGTACACTACTGTATATGAATTCTTCACTTCCTTCTTTTTCATCGCTAACTGATGATTGCTATTTTTCTCCCAGAAGGCCTCATTATAACATGTGCCCTCGGGTGGTGGCAATTTCCCAGTTGGTTTACCAAACGCCTTCTTTTTTGATCATTTGGAACTATTAATGAAGGAATGAAATTGTATATATTTGCATATATTAATATAGAGCGTGTTACTCTTTTCATAATGAAGATGCACTACAAGAGTGGTTTTCAAACTGGGGTGCGCGTACCCCTGGGGGTACGCGAAAGATCTTGGGCAATGGCGTCCGCTCTCTATATATTTTGTGAGAATATCCGGATTTGCGATAGAATATCTGGGACCAGGACGATAAGGTTTAATGGCACATACTCAAGTGAAAATATCGGAAGTCTGACTAGAAAGCAAGAAATTACTTCTAGAGCTCCATATAGGGTCAATATCCAGCACAAGGGAAATTCAAAGTAGATACGTCTCCCAGCAGGTGCAGAACATATTCCCATTCTTGCGTATCAGTCATCAATATATGGAACCTTGCTCAGTTGTGGCCTGAATGTTGTTCGCAGTAGCTGCAGTGGTGCATGTTTCTGGATTCATGGGCTATGTGGCTGCTAGGAAAATAATTGAATCGGTTGTTACGAAAAGGGCCTACTTGTAAGTGCTATGAACCAATTTCGACCCATTTCTGAGAAAAAACACAAATAATTGCCCTACTTAGTCCCATTCTTTTTTCCTATTATTATATTAATGAAGATTTATCATACGCAGCAGAGTAATTTGACTGATGCTGTTTTCATTCAGCGCGTTGAAACTCGAGAAGCACTGAACATGACAGTGTTAACTCAAAAATTTCAACTTTCGAAGCAACTGCAGATGGGCCAGTGGAGAACCGCAGTGTTCAATGTCAGCATACTGGTATTGGAGCACACGAATAAATTGGCGCAACAGTTTAGGTATAATTTTCCCGAGATGGACAATTGGACACGTCAGTCAATTGGATCAGAAATCCATTTGAGATTTATTTACCACTTTTGCACAGTCATGTCAGTGCAGGATCGGAAATGATCATCGAAATTTCCACGAATGGAAGTTTGTCTGAATTTGTGCCAAAAACACTTGTGATTTTTTGGACAGGAAAAATTGAAAACTAACCAGCCTAGCAACCTGTGCTCTGAAGTATTATTAATACCATGTGTATTGTCATCTATTTATGTGAAGCACGTTTTTCGGCATTAACGTCCATGAAAACAAAATTAGATCATCGACTAGGTCTTGATAAAGATCTCAGGCTTAAATTGACGCCACCTGTCCCAAATATTGTGTGAAAGAAAGAAAACTTGCCAATCACACGGTTAGTGCCCGGGTGCAAACTGTCTTAACATATTCGAAAAGGGGTACGCAACAAAAAAAGTTTAGGAAAAGCACTGAACTACAATATCCACTTGATTTTGGCTTTAGTTGAATTACCCTATAGATTTTTCTCACATATCTTCGATGAACTGATTATTATGAATCTGTCAATGGATTTCAGGTCATCCGCAGGGTTTCTGAAAGTCTCAGTTGAACATTACTGGCGTACTGTGCAATAAAAACTATTCCTTTACTGGACACTCTCGTTAGGTTTCCTCATATATTAAGCTTTCCCCACTAAAACTACCATTAACTTTCACGTGAAAAGTGAAAAATCCGATTTATACTTATTTTAGGTTTACAGTGGTAAAAACTCATTTTTCACTCATTATTAAGGAAAAACTTCTCGTTTAAAGTGGAAACTACAGAGCAAAGAGCGACACTTGGTTCCGACTAAAGTGACCACTTAATAGGCGGTAAAGATCTGACTTGTGAGAGAAGGCAGCCTGCGTGATACGCTCTGCAATATTAAAAGTCCAGGAAAACAAATGACAGATTTGCATGCAACACCATTCAATTTTCCTAGAACGACGTAAACGGCGTAAACAAATATTTGAAACGGCGCAATATACTTTCCTATAGACAAAAAGAATCAGCAAATTAATCTGGAAATTACTCGAGGATAAGGTTGGATTAACAGTAAGTTTTGCCTTTTTGTAAAGGTCTACTGATTTCTGACGTTTCCAAGTCAATATGCGATTTAAAAAAAAGTACAGTATTTTAATCCAACTCCAGGCAAGTAGCATATGGTGGCTTCTACATAAGACAAATATTAGATCGCTTCTAGGCAGAGAGCATTGAAAACTGCGCCGCATGGTGCAGGTCATTATTCTCTGGTTGATATCATTACCACGGGACACATCCGATTGTCCTGAAATATACCTGGCATCATGAGTCATCCAGGCAGGCGCAGACCACGCAGCGTCAGGAGGAGGAGTTGGCGCACACCATTCTGCCCAACATCACTGCGCGAATAATAATCTATCTCCAAAGCGAACCAGACGTGAATTTCCGGTACGGCCAATGGGGTACCCCCCCCCTCACACTCTTTGCACCTTGCATCTCCAAGAGGTCAACTCAAATTGAATCTGGCTTATTACAAGCTGCTCCCACGTGGCGCTAATCAATGAGACCAAGTTTATGCAGCTGGGATAGGGTAGGAGAGTAGGGGTTGAATAATGATGGTTGGGAACTGACATGATTCTGCATGCATAATCTGAGGGAGGGGAAAGATGCTAATTGACAATCGGAGGGGAATCTGTAGTTAATGGTCCGGTCCACCATGTAAAAAAAAGGTGAATCAACTATCCGCCATTTCAGTGTTTTCGAAGAGTTTTCTGGGCTGGGTGTCATTCCGGTGAAGTGGGGGGTGACATGAGAGGGCGCGATTTGTAGCAGAGGGGTGGGTTGTGGTCAAGGGTCACGCGAGGGGGCCACAAAGACCGAAATGTGGAGTTTGAAATGCGTGCAAGTAGCAATTAATCAGGCAGCACGGACAAGCCAGATTGCACGGAGGAGGCAGGTCAAAGTGCCTGCGTCGCTTGCCCAAGGCCTCCATCCCTCATTCAACCCCCCACCCCTCAGTATACTTACACACCGACACACCACATGAGGAGCACACACACACACCCACACTCTAAGGCTCTTTCTGAGGCCACGCAGGGGCCACCACTCTTGTACGTCATGACAAGTGGCTCCTCCCAGTCATCATAAGTCATTGTCAATTACCGCCTCCTTCCCGTCGACCTCGTCAGGAAAGTTGAAAGGTTACTGCGGTGTACTGACATGCACATAAATTGCTCTCCAAGGCACATGTGGAACAGCAAATCATTTCACACTCAGTGGTTATTATCATTCATCATTCATTTTTACGCCTCATTCAATCCGACTCTTCATTAGCCCCACCAATGAAACGGCTACAACAGGTACAGTTCTGGTCATATATCGAGGCAACTGCCAGCGACATTTTCCGAAGCGCAAGAAGAAGGAATCTTGCTCGCCCATGCTTGAAGTATGCTTATCTCCGATTCCTTCTTCTGCCGCTTCGGAAAATGTCGCTGGCAGTTGCCGGATTTCACCTCAACGTCTGGTGTTATGTGCTCAAATGACTATTTCAGTCAACATAGCTTTTATTGTATAAGATTCTAACAAATGATGAGGCATTTTCGAATATGCCTAGTGATTTACAACACATAGCCTATTTAAGTCACCATATTGCTGAATTCTGGAGATAATATTTTCAACTGCATAAGTTTTAAATAGGTACTGTACAAGCGATAAATGGCAATATATCGGTACTCTTCTGCTGAAGAGAGCCGCTATAGTTTCCAGTGACTTTATGGGTAGTCAATCCATTACTTTCTAATTTCATATTGGAGATAATCAATCACGCAGGCCACGAATTTCACTGAACTTTCGAGCATCGGCAGTCATTGCAAATTATCCATTCTGACCCACGTCACCTGAGGCCATTGTTTGAACCCCCCTTGAAGGCTAAACCGTTTGTTCCACATGTATAATATTAGGAGTTAATTTTTGTAATTGCTACAAGCAACTGTTCCAAAGTGTCTGATTAATACGGCAAAAATGTTCTAACAGAAACGGGTGAGCCTTATTGTAGCCAGCTGCATTATTAATACCATACGATGACAGCACAAGTAGTCTATACTTTCTCAGCACAAACATTCATCAGGTATAAAGTGAGTCGATCTGGAAAAATGCTTAATAATACGTAATAATAATAAATGCCAATAATAATACAAATAATACGCTTATGTAACATCACTTTCCCCTGAGTGGCACTGAACAGCCCGTGCAGCAATAACTGAGACTGTTATCACATTTTGTATGTGTGATAACTATTTGAATTGCAGTGAATAAAACGAACAAGTGCATGACCGTTCATTGATTAACCCAGGGCAGGTGCATGCGAAATAATGCAGATGTAACTAGGAGCCCTTCAGTGGAGTTGAAGGTGGAGATGGGCGTGGTTATAGAATATATGGCAGATAAGAGTGTAATCTACTGGGAGAGAAATGTCGTTAAGGCAAAATGTAAGAGGAAAGTACAAATCACGGCTTCCGAATTAGATGAACATGAGACGCATGCAACTAGAGCATATAACTACGATGGAGTACAGCACATTGAAGCATGAGTCCCTCTACAAATAAGGGCTTCGTTTTTATACCGCCTCTTTTGTGGACATTTAACCCTTGCCTTCTTTCCCGGCACGAAAGACCACATTTTATGCTTCCTTCCTTCCTCCGTTCCTTCCTTTTCACCAAGTATCGTTCCCTCTTCACGCAATCATCACGCACCTAACGAGGAAAAAACACCTTGCTCTGCCCCTATTATTCGGACTGCCTTGCAAGGAGAACGAGGCTTTTCAGTTGCGTAACTCTATTCCGGATTAAATAATACAATCGCACTAACATGCAACAAATGGCCTGCATGTTTGCAGAGGAAGTCTGCTGCACTGACCACGAAAGTTAACCACGCAATAATTGAGGTACTTGCAAAATTAGGGTTGAAAAAAAAGGCTTTTTATCAACAACCCCTGATAAAAAGCTGAGGGTTTTAGACCCTTGTGTCAAGGGATGGGTGATGGATACTCTGGAGTCCTTTAGGGTAGCACGAAGATGGGTTCCTTATTAGACAGGGATGGGAGGGGATGCTGTCGAAGGGACTTTTGGGAGACAAATTGTTTCCCTATGAAGATGCTGCGCGCCTCCATTCAGGCCAAGTTTCATGCTCGTCAGCTCCCAGGACATCGCCGCCATTTTACGCCCAAATGGAGATAAATGGAGCGGGGATCTCCTCTCATTTCATTTACCTCGTCCCTCGCTCTCTATCGGACTACTTTCCTTCTTTTTTTATCTCCTTACAGAAGGGGACATGCACAGTACAAGTCGCCACCACCACCACCACCACCATTATTATTATTATTATTATTATTATTATTATTATTATTATTATTATTATTATTATTATAGGTTCGTACTGTGGTGGAGTGCAATGAGTGGTTGCTTCGTCCAAACAGCGTGACTGGTTGATTTGAAAGCGGGGGTATTAAATGTCCATGTAGTCAGGAGGGGAGTGGAAAAATATGTTGAAACGCTAAGGCTGCTCTTTTGACACGCATCGTGTCCTACAAAGGACTTAATTGGGCCCTTGATTCCAGGCAAACAAGTAAGGCGGTGGTGGTGGGCCCCATCACTATAGGGGAAGGGGAAAAAGTTGGAAGGGGAAGAGTGACTGGCGTGCATAGAATACTCGTGTATGTATGGAGGGATGATGGGGGTTCATGGATGGGGACGAGTCGGTGCAGCAACCATGGGCAGCAGTAGCAGGTCACGGTCTGATGGACCTTGGCAATTGGCCTGCCGCCCTGCTCATTTGCCGCTTCCTCCTTTTCTGGGCCCCACAAAAGACGCTCTCTCCCCGACCTGCAGTTCCCACGCCCACGGGTCCCATATACCACCTTCCTATGATGATGAACTGCCCGCACACCAACCCTCCACCCGGCCAATGAGCGCATATGCATAACATTGTCATCCGTCTTTTCTGGATCCCTGACTCACTTCTGATGCATGGTTTTGTGTCGCTTCTTTCCATTGAACATGCAACGGGAATGTACATGGATACAGGTCTCACGGTGCCATATCGAAATAATGATCCATGTTGTCCCCCTACGCAACTGCAATACAACTGGCATTTGAATATAGTTTAAAAACTGATACCATTCATGTGGCCAAATAGCTGAATTTACTACTGATATGCATAGTCATTTCGACGCATACTCGTATATTGAATAACTGCAGCAT
Organism: Catajapyx aquilonaris; assembly: GCA_000934665.2. Classification (NCBI taxonomy): domain Eukaryota; kingdom Metazoa; phylum Arthropoda; class Diplura; order Dicellurata; family Japygidae; genus Catajapyx; species Catajapyx aquilonaris. Next base: position 74,978 of record KZ538868.1, on the reverse strand, counting down.
ATTTACAGCTCACTACTTATTGCTCGTAATTAACGCGTTGATTATATTGTCATACTGGTCAGTACCTAACTGCATGTTTCATGGGAACAATTTAAATGCCAAAACATAAATCGTGGCTGTGACAGGTATGGCTGCAAAACATATGTTTGGCCACGTAAGCTATTCAAATGCACAATAAATCACAACTCACTGTCACATTATTCGCATATCCAAATTTATGCCACTGTTCCCATAAAATGAAACGCAAGCAGCGACTATATTGCATAATTATAACACGCTATTGAAATAAGTGCAAAGTGCCACGCACACATGTAATGAGCCAAATGCACTCTACATTTTAAAGCCAGAGTGCAGGCAAGCAACCTGCGTGTGCACACACACAACGACACACAGTATTATTATTTCCAGGCGTGAGGAAGTGGGTCCGGGGGGATGACAATGCAGCTATGTGATCGATCGCCAAAACACAAAAGGGGTCCCCCAGCAGGCGCACTACTCAACCTTTACCCAGGGACACACGTGTGTATATATATAGGGACAAGTACCAACGCAACTAGTAGCACCAGAAACATCAAGTCTTGCTTGCTCACACTTTTCTAGACACGAGCATCTAAGGGACAGGCCGTCGTCCAATAAAAAGAGGAAATGGTGTGTGCCAAAAAGGTGTGCAGGTCAAATCAATTGGGCACGCGCCACTCTTTTGTCTCCTCTTTTTTGGGCACAACGCCCACGCCTTCTACGGCCTTCACCTCCATCATCATCTCATTCAGGGAACTCTTTTGTTACCTGGGGAGGGTCGCACTTGTATCCAATTACTTCCACGCGTGGGCACATAAAAAGGATGGTCACCTCGTTTAACCTGAGATCAAATACAGGCCTTGACGTCAATAATGTGCCATGAGGTGTTATTGTTACGAGCTTGGGAATTGTAAATACAGCATGTTGTTTTATAAGGACAATATATTGCAAGGTACAGTAACAACTACAGAAACGCATTACCACCTCATTTGAAGCAGTGACCTGCAGTGCTGATAATGAAGATTACGCCATTATCCTCGGTAATAACTCATAATAATGCGGATAAATTTGACCTCTGCGCATGTACTGGAGGGAGAGGAGTGACGAATGCAGCAATGAAACACATGGTTTATGACAAGCAGCCGAGTTAACCCGTGATTCCCGGAGCGTGATAAGTGATCAGTGGAAGTGCCAGATGAATGCTAAGTAGTAGTGATTGCGGGGGTTGAGTATTGATTCACCCTGTGTGGTCGACAAAAATACAAATGGTCGGAACGGCAACCCCATCCCTTCTCTCAATAAGAGTAGGTTCACCTTATAATTCTTACAAATATGTGAATGTCTAGAAAAAATGGAATGATTTTTTTTTGCATTGTTAGTCTCCTGGAAAATAAATTCCAAGTTTGCGAATGGTGTGATATTCTACAACCATCTGACCCCCTGACCATCTCTCTCTTCTCTCCTGACCAGGTGCCGAATCATCTGGAGGCCGCGACAAAAACTCAGGGACCAGCCATCAACCTGGTGGATCCCAAAGCGGTGAGTCAGATTCTTACATAACACTAGCCATAACCAAAATAATCCGTAATATCCGCCTAAATACCTCTCAGAGTCATGGAAAGTCTCCCCCACTTTATACTTGAGGGTCCCCCATAATTCTCCTCCTCCCTGTGTTTCCTTCGCATGACAGACCAATCACTGGCCAGATAAACTTGGCATCGCGTCAGCCGTCGCTTTCGTGCCGCAATATTGCATGAAACAGTCTAAACTTGTCTGGGAAATATTTAGTGCGACGTGGCGCAATTGCACATTTTGCAATCTCCCCTAAAGCTCCCCCTCAATTCCACCCTTCTTGCTAAAAATACTCAAAAAAAATACGTTTTTTTTTTTTCAATTTTTGGACACGCATGCGCTTGATTGTAACGGGTCAATTGTCTGGCAATTCATGTATTTTTGAAGCTGATGCGTCACTGGCGCATAATGCATGGGACGGATGAGAAGAACAAGGGTTGGGTCAAAAAATGATCTGGGTTTGAGAAGAAGGCATAAGCGGGTCACGACATAAATCAGATTGCGATCTATCTGCACGAAGGTCCAATGGGCTTGTCCTCGCTGACACTAGAGTGCTTGCCTTTGTGCGGCCAAATGTATTTTTCATCGACCTATCGTTCGATTGCTTCCACCTGGACGATCACGGGGGGCAAAGGTCACGGGTCTCGTTTGCTCACTCCTTACTCGCCAGCAATTACTAATTTCATCTATNTGGGGGCAGGGGGGGGGGGGTTTCTATTATTTCGGTTTCCGGTTTAGATGCCATTGATCTGGATGAGGCACAAATGTCAACAGTTTTTGGGCGATATAAGGGCTATGATTTATTGATTGCATTATGTATTAATTAGGATTTAAGAAGATAGCATTGTGCTCTGAAGAGTCCGGATGCAGTAAGTAAAATGAAGTTTCCGGAAAAATAGACACTACCATCAATACTGAATGAAAATGTGGTGTCATTAGTATAAGAGAACTAGCATATCATACTTTGATATCTAGATTTGAAGGACATTTTCAAGCATCGATAATGGCAAACAAGACCAGAAAATATCAATTTCAGTGATCACATACAAAGAACAATATTATTTGTTCAACGTGCAATAGTGCGCATCATATTGGACCTTTCCTCCACACATTATTAATAGCAAATCCCCGATTCGTCCGACCTCCAATCACTATTATCTAGCGAATAATCGTGAGGGAGGAATCAACTGGTAATGATGAGCAGATGTTCGGTGTGGCCCAACTGATGAGTAGACAAAGTGTCAGCACTTTGGTCAATCAAAGTCTCTTTGGGCCCGTAGGCACAAGATCCGTCATCCAGCTTGATGTGCCAGCTGCCAGAAGCCTCCCATTTTAACCTCTCACCTGTGACTCATTCGGACTATTACCGAGCCCAATTAGTTATGCACGAACACCGGACATTCTTTCATAAGCAATAAGTACTGCATGGCGGGGTCGTGAAACCTCACGAATGAACAAAAAAGTGTGAGCCAACGTACTGTAGATTTGCATCAGTGCAGGTATATCGTGAGGCTATAAAATAGTGTTATTATTGCAATAAAATACTACAATATATTGCATTTTTGTGAAGGTAGGAAATTTATCGGGACTCATAAAACTGTCCCACAGTAATTATTGTACGAAGCCATTTTTCCACACCGGGTAATGCAGCTAATAATTGCCGGTTTAGAAAATCGCAATTTATGCCGTAATATTTTCGTTCCAATAATTATTATGAGGCAAACGTGGCCTTTTGTGAATCGGCTGTAGAGTTCATGAGGTGTGTGTGGCAGATGCAGACAATAAATTTTAATGACATCCATCCTTTTCAACGGTAATGGACAGGTGGCAAGAGATAAGCAGATAATCACTGCAAACCCTAGCAGGAACCTGGACCCTCTCTTTTAAACAATCGGATGCCGTTTATCATCACTCTCTCCAGCATTTTTTTATGATTACACACCAGCTTGGATAAAGGAACTTTAATATTTAATCGATATGAGCATTCAGTTACCTGGATATATTATCCTCACCCCCATGAAGCGCCGTCTAAGCAACTTCCCAACTTCTTTTCACGGCTTCATGGACTCGCGCCACTGGTAGGGAATTTTAATTGAAAGTCGATACTTCCTCCATAAAGTTGGTGGAGAAGATGGCGACGAGGGAGCCAAGATTACTACTCTGCTCCATCCTGATTATTGGGTAAAAGCAAGGCTTATCTCTTAATGCCTTCTCATCTAACTTCAAAGTACACTTCAAGACAGGATACAAGTCTTAGAGAAAATCTGAACTATAAGAATGGGGTACCATTTCCCTGGCGAGAGGAATGGCTTTTTACAACATTAGCAATAATAACATGGCGATACATTGTTGCATATGCCCATTAATTTTATATAGTCGCCTCCAGTTACCACTGTGCCCTGCACGTTGGTATACACTCCTGCAACTATGTGAGAAAATGTGATCCTGAAGCTTATTAATAATTCAATAATAGATAAATAGAACAAACACTGGTAGTGCTGTAGTAACGGTTGGCCACAGCACTTAAACTTCGAATGTACAATCTTGCAAAGATTAGCAGGTCTTATCCGGACAAGGACTGCTCCGCCTGAGCAAGCGATACTTGCACTGCCTTTATGGTAGGTCTAGAGATTTGAGATATATTCGGCAGCTAACATTTAGCAGCAGGCATGAAGTCCGGGGATTGAGCATAGCACGGAGGTTAGTATAGCAAAGGGGGGAGAAGTGATTTGGCCCAGTAAACAGCAAGCCTGGCTGCCTGGGGTAGGGCAGCCATAAAGAGGTGCTCAACATGCAAAAGGGCGGCTCCATAAAGCTGTGCGAGAGGCTCCAGACTGCAGATTAGCCGCTCGTCACGTCGTATCCAGCCCAGCGCTGCATATTATTATTATATCTGAATCCATCCCTTTCGCCGGCGGCCATTTGGCAGCTGAGTGAGAGCCAGGCTTCAATCAGGGGAGGGAGGGGGAGGTCCTCCCCCACCCCCATCCTAAAAAGGGCCTTGTAGGGCCTGGGGGACGTGATGGGCTTCCACGCAGCTTCCATCCGCACTTATCTCCGCCAATTTGACCAAGTCGCCCGACTCAGATTAGGCTGCGAGCTGTTTGCCTCCCTTCCTGCTTCCGCCATTTTCTTCTTCGATACACCCCCACCATCCCCCATTGCACCATTCGCCCCCCAACTCCCGGCATCCGATACCCGACAGCCTCTATCTCTCGCCCTGCGGCTCTCGAAAATTGAATCCCTCCTCTTCCCCTCCACCCACGTGATAAGACTTAACGACACCAGCCCCCCCTGAAACGCACCCATAGAGAGAGAGAGTGGGGCTAGAGGAAGAAGAGTTGCCGAGAGAAAACGATTCATTGCAGAGAAGAGGTTTTGCCAGAGTGTCATTGCCTCTCCTTCCCTCCCCGTCTTGTCATTAACTCGACGATGAGAAGCAAAACCTTCATTTATTAGTGTAATGCGAGACATTGCCCCTTTATGTAGGGCGTGCCCGGAGCTGGTGCAAGTTCACATCGATTCTCTTGGCGACTTTTGGAGTCACACAAATGGGGGATGTCATTATGGGAGGAGGAGACGTGAGGACAGAGGGAAACTGACTCGAACTCTTCCTGAGACAATTGGAAAATTGGTGTATGAGCTGGGATGTCTTTATACGGTTTGGTGAAGAGTCGTGTATATATGCGAACGGATGGTCCAGAAAATATGGAATACAATAACAATTACTTTTTTTTAAAGTACGCTGGTTTAAAGGAAAATATTCCCTTGATTCCATCTTCAATTAAAGGTAAATAGTATGTGTCCACTAAATTTTGAAGGCTATATAGCACACCATTTCAAGGGCAGAAACATGTGAAAATAGGTAGGGCCTATAGTATATAGAGAAGAAGGAAATAAAAGCCCTTGCTTGCACTTTCTGTTTTGATAAATGTCTTGCAAGTCAGACTTGAAAAGTCTGCAAGAAATGTGCAGTTAATTATTAAAGCTGTACATCACGTTACGTACAATCAATTCCAAAAGGTTAACTCGTCTTTTATTATATCTTTGGTCACACTTCACAGGTTCACATTCAACTATAGCCCTACTTTATCATCAGAGAAGATACAGTTCCTGATATGGAGGCCTTTACTGTCGGCCTCGTTATCCGCGGATTTTGTAGGCCTATATCCGCGGATTCAACCAAACGCGGATCGAAAATATTTTGAAAAATAATAATATGAAAAGCACTACTGGAATTTGCAGCGCGCAGAGCATCACTATATGATACAGAATAACAACTGTTTACCAATAATTTACAATGTATTATGTATTATAAGTGATCTATAGAGATAATTTAAAAGTATACGGAGGATGTTCGTATAGATTATATTCATTTACTACGCCATATAGTTGAGCATATATACGTACCAGTATTTTGGTATCCCGCGGAAGGCCCTGGATTGATTTTCTCGTTGGTACGAGTATATACGGAGATCCAACAGTATACTTGAGAATTGATCAGTAACTTGCCCATAAATAGTGTAAAATCCAAAGTAAAGACAATGCTACACTTGCATCATAATGAACTAATAGACATAACCTACTTTGGTGAAAACCGAAATATATATTCCAGTTGTATATTTCTACATTTTTCTGGCTATTCACAGATGCGATGCCTGTGAAAATACAGCTTTTTGTTTTCATATTTTTTCTGACCATTTTCTCTCTCTTCTCCAGGATTATCCACCAAAAGCTACCAGTCTGCCAGTTCGGGCGATTCACAGTCCCTTCGACTCTCCAAGTCAGGTAAGACACATGATAAATCGGTTACTCATTTTCTGCTTTCATATTCTGGAAGATATGCTCCGGCGAAACTCACCTTACGACACGTTTAAACCCTCCGTTTCATGCTACACAGTGCAAGAAAAGCATTTGGAAGGCATGAGACTAATGCCCCCAATGTGTGTTATAGGCCTACATATACTGTATACCGGTACTACATGTGTCTGCTTCAATAGAGATTAGATACGCTATTACTCTTCCCTTTTCAAGAATTCTGTTAACGACATAGGAAAAGTTTCTCTCAATATTTTTTCTGAACGTGCGGTTATAGTGTATAGGGTATACACTGTACAGTACAAATCAAGTTTCCATCTGGTAGAGTCCACATTATCATCTCCCCACCACCACTACCCCCATCATCATCATCATCATTGAGGCCTCGATAAGCGGACCTCAGAATGCATGTTTATGGCGGCGCAGGTAATAAACATCATTAGTGAGACGGGTTTGAGACTGCGATTCATTTCCAGGCAGGAGAATATCGACTGCAGGAGGCGGGAAATCCAAGGCTGCGATTATGTCGTAACTCCCAGCCGATTAGCGCAGTTGCTTGAGTCGTTAGCAAGAAAGTGCACCCCCCTTTACCACCCACTCCACCCGCGCAATCACCTCGTTTTCTTTATCTCTCCCTGCAGCTTACAATTGCATCTGCTCAGCCATTCTTGGCCGAGAAACTTTTATAGCAGAAGCCATTTATAGAGTCTCTCTTAAAGGGACGCCATCTTACGAAGGTTATTCATAGCTCGTCATTGCTTGTGATAGTCTGCAATTTTTGGTGTCTTCTAGCTCTAGTGGTTTCCCATCTGGAACTAGAATTATCACGAAAATGGCCGCGATTTTGGATAAAAGTTGAGGTGGCAACAAGTAACTCTGGAGGCGTCCTTAGTAACAGTCCCAACTCAAGGAGTGTTTCTTGCGTGGGGTGAGGTGAGGCCTAGATAGTGGGGTGTGGAGGAGAGAGAGAGCACACAAAGGGAGGAAATGGAAGCGAAAACAAAAGACAACGGTGTAAAGAATAAGAGAACTCAAATGGGGCAAGCAAACAGCGCAAGCCTCATTTTCCTCCTCCTCCTCCTCCTCTCCCCTCTTCCCCTCCCTCCCAACATCCTGCTGCAGGTTGCAACCAATATCTGATGGAATACTTAATTAGACCGAATTTCTAAAGGGGCCAAAAGGGCTCCGGCAGAAAAGGCTTTTTGTGGGGGCCATTCTGCAAGCACGCCGGCAGCCATTCTTTCCCGCCGCCTCCTCTCTTCCTATAGCAAGTATAAGGCTGGCTGCCTGCCTGCAAACACACAGCCCACCAACCCATTCCATTTATTATCGCACACACTCTCTTATTGTTCCGCTGCTGAATGTGCAACAAAGGAAGGCGGCGGCCTCGCCTTCCTCTCCCAAACGCTAATGAAATGGAAACTAAATTCGCTCGCAAATCAGCCTCAGGTGCCAGCTTATACAAGGGGACTCTCCATTCTTGTTCACAGTTTTTTTTTTTTTTTTTTTTTTCAAAAACTGTCTCAAGTGGACCAAAATGGGGAAGCCAGCTACCCCTCATTTTCCGGCCGAATGTGTGTAATGTTTTTATGACACGCACTCGTTTTTTATGTGGGAGGCCCACCCTCTCCAGAAGTGCTGGGAGGGAAAATATACTTTGCACGAGGATTTTGATTATCGGTAGCATGTCCAATGTTCATGAACATTTTTTATAACTAGGTTCGGAATTTGGAAAGTTGCATGCACTTTGAGATATTTGTAGTCTGCACTATCAGGTGGATTGGAGTATGCTTTTAGTTGTACACAAAAATGCAACGTTAGCAGAGGCCGCTAGCTACATAAAATGACACAAGTTACACAAGATCCGGCATCATTTCGGTAATGCGAGTGATTATTCAATTCCCATCTAAAAACAGGTCCCTATTTCAGTGAAGAGGAAAGGAAAGTAACTTAGCTTGTTTTCGCGTCGATCCTTCTCAAATACAAAGCGTTATTCTCAAAGAAGTGCAATTTTCATCAAATTCGGGCAAGGATTTCCTGGACCGAAAGTGGAAGAGTTTTGTGGCATTTATCTTAGATGCGCTTAAGTGCAGCTATAAATGCTCCTGGATTCTTTACAGACTCCTTTGTCAGAAAAGTTAGGATAAGGCAAACAAACGCATTCCAGATCGGATGAGAATCATCCCCAAAGTGAAACCATCAGCCCAGTCAGAAAACAAGCGCATCAGAGAACAATAATTCTTTTGCCGACCACTATCCATTTTTTCCCCCTTCCAAACAGTTCCATAGGCCACGAAACAATAGTCAGGAAAGGTTTTTTTTCAATCCCAGCACTAGTCTTTTGTGGCGAATTTCTAGAGTGCATTTTTTTGTAGGAAAAATCCACTAAGATTGTTATCCCAAAGACAAATAGTTCTCCATCCCCCCCACCTGTAAGCTAAAATGCAGCCAGAGAACACAAAAAAAGGGCTGGGGAGTTGAGAGTCATCCGGTTGGAATAATGCAGTGAATATTCCTTCTTGACTCAATATGGAGGCAGTGGGAGAGTTCCAGCTTCCTCTCTCGCAGCTTCGCCCTGATTTATATATGATTCCCTCTGGGTTCTGGGGGGGAAAAGAGGGGGATGGAGGAGAAAGAGGGAGGAAAGCAGAATAAGCAGCCTATAAATAAATGCCAATGCTCCCCTCCAGATAGTGACGTCACAGCGTCATCAGACCGCCTCTTCCTTGCTTTTTGCCCTCCATTTTGCATCCAGCATTACTATTTCCGCAATTGGTTGTGATGAGGGGAGATTATTTACAAAGCATGTTTTATGGAGTGATAACGCTAATCATTTTGCCACTTGGAGGCGCTTGGGGTGGAATAATAAACAATAAGACAAAAAATAGTAATTCTTAATAATGTTATTTACATGATAAATTGTTTAGATTTAATGTTTAGAATGGAAATTTCAGAACTGGGTTGTACTAACATTAAATTTAAAATTAACGATTGAAATTTGGCCGCGCATGACTCTGATGTTCATAGTCCCCCCCTTTTCCTCCCTTCTACCCCATTTTCCCTGATATCCTCTATTTTTCCCTCCCTTTTCTGCCTCACGCAAGCGAATCTCGGGTAAAATATGGCGGAGTTCTTGTGGGTGGAAGAGGAGATTTTAGCAGGAAGGAGGGAACCGGTGGGTGGGTGGGGGGCGGTGGCTTCCGGTGACAAAGATTGCGCGCGCATTTCAGGCCCCTGCACAGTGGGCGGGTCCTACACCCTCCCACAGGGTCCCTCACTCTCTTCACCATCATCACCACCCTTGCTCCAAATCCAACACAGAAGAAGCTCCATTAGACAAACTCATCCCTCAGACAAAGTTATATTTGCTCGATTCAGGGGAGTTGACATTCCCGGTCCACGCACCTGAATCAATGCCTGCCCATGTCGAGATAGAGGCTGGATAGTATACATATGGTGTCCAAAAACATTTGATCAAAAAATATATTCGAATTATAGCCATGTCAATGTACAATAAAGGGTCAGCAGAGTTATTTTTTGACAATGGGTCTAACAGCTTCTGAATTGAAAATGCACATTAAAATGCTGAAAATTGTGTTTTGGCCCAGGCTGCACGACCGACGGTGTGCAGCCCAGGCGTGAATTGGGTAATGGTGTCGATCGACTTTTCCCTCTCTGCGTCCGTGCTACTACTAAGGGCGCAGTGGTGGGTTCGCGTGGGTTTGGGCGATGAGGAAGAGATGGCGCGAGCGGGCTGCCGGGCCCCTTCCTTCCTTCCTTCCTTCCTCCCCCCATCCCCCACTTCGTCCGCTTCTTCTTTCTCTCGCCGGATGGCGCTCCAATCGACTATTTCCCCTCTCGGCTTCACCACCGGGCCATTTTGATGGGGAGCCCTCCCTTTCCCCTGGATTCAAGTGCGTGCAATCATTCAATTTCGCCATCGGAAAGTATAATTATTCTCACAAGCTAACGAGCTTCCGAGAATTTTTATAAAGCAGTTGTTTCCACTGATTAGACACTCATTCAAATGCTGAACCACCTCTTTAAACTTGCAACCAACAACATGTTGATTTGTGAATTTCTAATGATTCAGGATATGCAGATAACCGAGTTTATGACTCTTTCAAGTGTCTCACTATATTTTTTGGATACAAGCGTTTAAATTGTACATATCCAGTGATATTCAAGAACTTCAAATAAGTACCTATAGTTATTTTTCAAACATGTAATAATACCATTTTTCCCACTTAGCCTATACAATCTCATTTGACAATATTGTATAGTGTCAGGCATTCACAGAATTTAAATATTCAGAGATTTGCATTCTAAATGGAATGCCTGATATTAACGGTACGAACACAATTTAAGCATAATTCTAATAATAATTTGCGATGTGCGTTATTATTCGCAGTTTAAAAGGCAATGGGCAATATTTTCAAATAATGTGCTAAAAAGAAAGAAAATAATATTGTCATCTTCAAAAAATGAAATGTGATCGGATGTGATTCACCTTATTCTTACTCCATTCCCACGCGTTTCATTCGTCGCGAGGCATTATTCCACATATTATACAACAAAGAAACCCATATAAACTTGAACTGAAAACTCTGTCCATCTAAAACCTGGATAATTTCAAATGTACCCTGTGCGTAATAGGAAGAGAATAGTAAAATACGCATGACGCTTATTGATGAAACCTTATTTCCTTAAAATAAACAATATGCGTTTAATGTGGTAACCAACCGGAGCAGGTTGGTGGAGTGGATAAGGCGTCCGACTGCTAATCAGGAGGTCCTGGGTTCGAGTCCTGACCGTGGTTATCTGTGGACTGTGGTTTCCCACGGTCCTCCCAGGAAAATTCCGGGATCGCTTCCGTAAATAATAGGTAACAAGCCGTCCCCTTCCTTTCCTATCCTTGACCCATCCATGGGGAGGTGCGGTGTCTGTGGGGATTTCTGACCCACACCTAGGGGATTGTCTTGCAACCTGACCCCCTGGGGGACTGCACACGACCCCCAACATAAAGACAACGCACTTGCACCAGTGCACAGTGTCCCCTCCTCACAAATCCCCATCCTGATCCCTGCACAGGAGAGAAAAATGCGACAGAAAATGCGTATGAAAAATTGTGGTATTCCACCCCCCCTATAAGGGAGCCAATGACTCCAGCATGAGTTAGCAAATAAATAAATAATAAATGTGGTAACCAATTGCGAAATATACACACGCAAACATATTAACATTAATTTTATCCATTATATGGATTTTAAATGTCATAGTCACAATTTTCGTCAAACTTATTTCCCAATATGATTTACGTATACTGGTATTTAAAAATATTATATTCAAAAAAGTTTATAACTTTACTTCAATTTTCTTCTTATCACAATACAGTATTTAGCCTACAACTGCGTGTATTATGGGAAAACTCTACTGTTAAGGCATCAATAGTTCAATATTGTCGATAAACAGCTATTTTTGTCACTGGTCCTAAACGATCCCATGTTAATTCGCTCTAATTGCATTATTGCCAGAATAGTGATAAATAACGTGGTTTAAATATAAAAATGGAGGCACAGTCACTACTTTTCTGATAATTGCGCTCTCTCGTAGCAATACAACGGACCTCTCTAACTTTTACATCACACAATCAAGAAAACACCTCTCCTTTTATCCTGGCTCCTACTCAAGTTACAAGCCTCCTCTGACTTACACATTGCATACATGCAAGGGGAAAACCGAGAGCAGATACCACGTTTCTTACTCCAAAGCCACTTTCACATCCCTCATAACCGTGATTGTACAATGATCAACCATCGTACCGTAATACTCGAGCTTAGTTTTTGGTAATTCTGAATATGAAAGCAATGCACTGCCACTACGGCAGTAAGTCTAATACCAGTAAAATAAGTACAGAGACCGTGAATTACGGTGGGAGGGTGAGCACCTCGGGAGGCGCAAGCAACAATCCCCCCATCCCATGCTGCTTGTAATCTGCGCTGAAAACAGCGAATCAATAAGTAAGTGAGGAGATGGAGATGGAGTGGCTTAAGTTGGCCCCTGGCGCCAGGGAAGCGCCGCCTATATACACATACAGCTGCAGACACCAAACCCCGCCATTTTATTTCGCCAATCTCAGGTTACACCTCTGCACAACCGCACCATTGTCGCCCTGCCCCTCTCCATTTATGACAACTTTCCTTCCGAGGATTATTGCCCTAGCCGAATGCAATTTGCAGGCCTGTCACGTGGCCATCGATTGCTCCCCCCTCCACCCTCTGACTTCTCCGCTTACAAATGCATATGTATACAGATGCATTATCAGATACGAACGAGGGAGGGAGAGACTCCAATCGGTCTGATGTCAAGGGGGGCGTGGATTCACGTCGAGGTGAAAATTTAAGTCATGCGACCCTCGCCAGATATAATACTGTACTAATAGATAGTTATTCCCCCCTGCCATGGACATATACTGGGAGTCAGGCCCCCCCATAAGCAATCACCCCTTCTGAGCTTCATCACTCCCCTATTCACTACTATCTGCAAATCCGTGTCCTATACTGTTCCAAGTTAAAATCCGGAAACAGATACTGAGCTGAGCGGGGGAAGGAAATAAAGAGGAGGGACACTGCTCTCTTACTCATTTACCATGGTAATAAGCACCGATTGTTAGCTACTGAATGTCGTCAACCGCCGCTTCTAATGCACGTTATCACGCTTGATTGGCGTCCACAATTTACTGCGTCCTGAATTGGACCACTCTGCTATTATTGCCCAACATGCTCTACTTTCAATTACAGTTAGCCCCTCTTGTATCGGATCAAAGTATGTTTTGAATAATTATGTGATTGTAGATTTGCCCTTAATTTGTGTTGATGCAACGGGCCCTTAATTGCAGTGTCTCATAATGGCAGCAACGTCTTGAGTGGGTGCAAGTCCGTTAGCCCCAGTGCCCTGCATTCTCCCCTTCCGTTTTCTTGCTTCAACAATGCCCTCGGCAGTCATTTATAAAGCAGGCGGGGGTGGAGGAGGGAGAGGGGGGGGGGAGGGAGAAGACGATGACGTCAGGCCCCTTTTGCGAGCCTGGCCTTTGTCCCTCTTGGCGAAGTACAATTGGGTCTAATTACAGGCGTGACGGGAAGGAGGCAACCGGAAGCGCACAAAGACACAGGAAAGAGCTAATTGGTCCTCTTCGGGGAAGGATGAAGAGAGGGGGGAGGGAAGAAGGAAGGAAGGAAGGAAGGAAGGAAAGGAGGAGGTGGGAGGGAAGAAGGGGGGATGGCAAGAGGACTTTCTCCTTTGTTTCTTATTTGTACCAGGCATATAGGCCCCTCGATGGAAACTACCATTCCGCATGCAAAGTGAGTCGCTTCTACTGCCATAACCGTATAGGTGTATGTGCGTGGGGCAGAGCGACTTACTACAATTCAGTGGAGTTTCACTTTTTATGAGGTAGAGAATTAGCGCAAGTCACTGCTCCATCTTGCCACCACCTGCGTAGATGAAATGCATTTCAAGTTGGCAAATACCACAACTTGCACAAGTTTATTGCACATAATGCTCTACAGTATTTTAATAGCTCTGCAGCTTTTTTTGGCAGGTCAGAATAATAATATAATAATAATATCCGAGGTAGTGCTGACCTCATCAGAGGTATATATAACACGGACCTTTATTTATTATGTCGTGTACATTGGAGCCTTTATACGTAACGCCCGGGCCCACGGGCAGGATGACAGGAGGGGATGTGCAAGGTGCAGTGCAGTGTCTGAATGTGCCCATTTTTAGTGAACTCCCCCGGGTGGTTTAGTCTATTGGAAATACCACCCGAGACGAAGCCGGAGATGACCCTGAATTCTGCACGAGATGAAGGGGGTGTCCCCGGGTTGGGATCGAACCCGGGACCTTAACATCCGTGGGCGCGTACGTTACCGCAGCACCACTCCGCCTCCCCGGCAGGACAGAATATAATGATCATCCGAAAGGCTAAGGAATCATGTTGGCGAGTAGAGCACCACAGAACTTACGGAATGTGGTGCTATTCGTGCTACATTCCGAAAAATGTTTCTATCGACATGGAGTGTGTGTATTCTGGCAGCTTAATGTGTATATGGTGTATTTTGTGAGCAATTCATAAAATCATAATTTAATGCCAAGCGACGCTTACTTTTCTGAATTGGGTAATAAGTTTCCTCGAAGGTTGCAAATTTTTTTTTCTTCATAAAATGAAGTGGTTTCAGAATCCAGTGTACAATAGGCCTATCTGTAATGAGCTAGAAACGTTTTTTCTCGATTATCTAAAAAAAATGTAGCCGTCGACCCCCTCAATTCAGATTTTTAGCATAACATGTCGAGTTCATGTTATATTTTTAGAGACATAATTGGCTTCCCACCACTCACCACTCACACACTATATTTCATTTTAGTGCTAACGTTCACACGAACTTTTGTGACACCCAAGTGTGTGACTGGATATGAAATCACGCAAAGTACATTTTCCCCCGAGGCAAATTAAACGCGTCCAGCAGAGCAAAGGAAAACCTCCCTCCCTTTGGCCCACCCACCCGAGCCCCCTCTTCCCCCGAAACTGCACTGTGGATGTCCGTGCTTGAATTGACTCTGATGGCGTCCTCTTGAGCCGATTTCCCCGCGGCGGGCGTCACAATATGGGATCGCTCAATGTTATGATAACGACGGATGATGCGCTCAGCCGAGCGGAAGCGCAGCCCCAAAGAGACAGACGACTCTGCTCCGTTGCCTCTGCTGCCTCCCTTGCCTTCCTCTCCTATGCCTCACTCAACAAAAGACCCATGATGGGGACCTAGTGCTGCTGGCAAGAGGGAGGAATCTGGAAACACGTCATGATTATATATTCGCAGCAACTATTTCAATTCCTGCATCATTTTTATCCGTTTCGAGTGGGAGGACAAGCGGTGCAAATGATTAAGGATCAACGGCGCGAGGTCACCACTTCACGGTTGACAGGGCAGAGGGGAAAACCTGATGGGGGGGATTGGGTAGGGAGAGGAGGAGGCTAATAGGTGGCAGGGGGAGAGGTGCGTGCGGGCAGTGTGTGTGTGTAGACCCCCCGAAGTGATGCCGAGTAGTTCCCACGGGAGGCCCCCAACATATGCCGGTGCTCAATGACCTCCCATCAGGTTTTTCCCTCCCTATACCCCCAGAGACTCACGGTGGGACCTCACCCTGTACTCGACTCCTGTCCACGCTCATTCATGGTTCCCACCAAATAGCAGGGTTGATCTAATCGCAAGAGCAAGTTTGACCTTTCCATATGTTATGACAGTGATTGGTCTCTCATTTACAACGTGATAAATGTTGCGGCCAAGAGCCAGATGTAAATTCAGCAACGTTTAACTAGCATGCAAAAAATTATTATTTTCTCAGAATGGTGGTGCATGATTGAACCTCTTGCGTCTTTAGATTCAGACCTTAGTGTAGATAGTGGATACGAAGGGGTGGAGGAAAGGGCGGTGCCCGAATTACAGGGCCTTCCATCCATCCATCCGTCCAAGGAAGGAAGGAAGGAAGGAAGGAAGGAAGGAAGGAAGGAAGGAAGGAAGGAAAAGGCAAGAAGGGTCTGCGCCTCCTCCTTTTTCCGGATTGGCCCACACCAGCTCTTTATCGCTCCCATGCAACCCGAAGTGACGCAGAAAAAAAAAAGCCCGGCTCGCCTTCCACCTACATTTCCTTTTCATTTTGTGAAACGTGCCAATTCCCCTTCCTTCTTTGCACACTCGCTAAATTTTGCGAAAGAAAAACGCACCTCTTATGCAGAATTATTGGGGTCGACAAATGGTTGGATTTTATATCCTCTGCATGCATTGTTGACGTCATCTGCTCTATTTATATGTCAGGAGTCGTGTTCCGTATAAAACCTTGATCGTGCATGTAATCTCCCGCACGTGTGTGAATATGCCCTGAAATCATCACATGACCCAAATCTAACTTTATGATCCGTGCACAGGCTGAGCGTGACCAATTTCCAAAATGGAATGAGTAGAATCAAACCCGTATTAAATCATGCCCACATATACTGCGTACCCCAATCAGACCCCCGCAATTGGTCATCCCGTTTTGGGATTCAAGACGCAAACGCTATACACACGGATAACGTGCCCAGATCCCCGTCATTTTCCGGCACGTAACCCAGGGAATTGATTGAGGGGCCAGCCAAGAGTCCACTCGGGATGAAGCCGGATCAATTCTTGAGGACCTCAATCCCCACCAGTGCTACATACAATACCACATTTCAACGGATAAGCTTATACAAAAACGTCAACCTGCCCTGAAAAATGTGGCAGTCTCAGAAGGCACCCTTTTCAGGTCAATGGTTGCCTACAGTACCCAAGTGGGATTTGCACCCAATTGGTATCCGGTGTNGGTGTAAGAAGGGGGGGGGGGGTAGAGAGGGGGTTTCTCTATCAGGGAGAGGGTTCTGAATGGGGCTTGATTGATGCAATTTGGAGGCGGCCTAATGACAGCAATCACACGACTAAGGGATTGAGGAAATTTTCTCTTCCCGGGCGGACGGAAAGCAGGAAGACTCTTTCTCTATAGTGTAGAAGCAGACTTTGCACATGATGCCATGACTGCCACGCACCTCTCCATCAACGCACCGTAACACTTCACGTTTTGTTTCGGCCCCGACCCAGCAGGGTGTTTAATTAATTAGCAGCTAAACCCATAAACCAACCGCTGAGAAGTTGCATATACACATCCTGTACTTGACCTCCGGATGACCACCTTCAGTTTTTCTTCGCCAACTCCCGACATGTAGCTATATGGATTATGCTATTATGGTGTCTGTTCCATTTTTTTCGCGTCGTTTCTTTTCCCTCTTGGAGTCCTCTGAGAGAAGGAGTTTGGCCGATGGTAGGCATGCAGCCGCTGGGCAAATAAGAATCGGGAGCCGGGGCGAAAATCCTTCTGTGTAGCTTGTCAAAATCGATTCTGGTTGCCCAGGCAACACTTCCGGTTTCGGGCCGGTCCTACCCCCCTCCTCTCCACCCCCTCCCTCCTCTTTCCTCTTTCACCACCCCCTCCATTTTCCCACCCACCCACCCTCTCTCCTCCTCCCAACCTCACTTGAGTGGGGGTGATACCACCGCCAAGCCCTTTCAATTCGCGGCAGAGCACAGACGCCGCTAAGAAAAGTCATTTCCACTCCTGACAGCAGATTGCTGCGGAACAACGAGTTATGGGTAATTTCCCAGCCCTGCCTGCATTCGCCTGACACACCTCACAAAAACCCAGCCTCTGCCGCCCACACTCCAAAAGTGCCTCAAGGATAGATGCTGGGTGTATATACGGAGGCTCAACTATTTGGAAGGCACTACTTACACTGGGTCTAACTCCTTCGGCGCCAGATAAATGTATCGATTGGAAGCTAGCATTCAGTCATTTTCAAAACGGGCTGGTGGAGAAGGGTATTTTCTGTGCAGTGTCACTTCTTACTGGCTGGAAACATTTTTTTCGTATTCAACTAATATTGACATTCAAAGATATTCAAAATATATATAGTACAATTCAACATGGATGACTCTCTTGCATTTGGCATCTGCTCGTCTCTTCCAACCCAAGAAGCCATTTATGCCCCCATAAAATGAGCCCCATCGTCGAGGGTCGTTTCTGTATCGAAATATTCTCCCCAGACATTTTCTCGACCCTTCTTCCACCCACCATCTCTATATATGCACTTCTCCTTGAATGCCCCACTAAAAAGAGCCAGTTCCCAGAGGAATCATTTTCTCCAAATCCCCGTCACCTCGCTCGATCTGAATAGAGTCTACTGCACCACCGCAGTTAAGCCAAAGTAAAATCCTCAGGTTTCGCCCAAGTAAAGGTCTCTGGTGGATGCACATTTCCTGGCCTGCTGCACTTTCACGCCGACTGATCTGCAAACTCTGCTGCAGACTTGAGCCTGACATATACTGTATAGGCCACTGGCCTATACAGTATATGTCAGGCTCAAGTCTGCAAAGTTAGACTTTCCCCACTGAATTCCTGATTATTTTTTCTACCGGAATAAGTCCAGCTAATTTCGTATGCTTTGTTTAAAACGACAAGGTACATTGATTTGAGGGTCTGAAAAATGTCGGCGGAAGGTAATAAATTCCCTTGTGAATCGACATCGATAAGCAGCTCAGCTTGTAATCGTTAGATACTTGCCTCCCCCCTCCCTCCCCCGCTCCCTCCCCTACGCTCCCACCCCTCTTCAGATAGCATCTCCATTATTTCCTGAATTAGCATATTAAAAGAATTAACTCCCAGCCAGACTTATGGGGGCACCCCCCTCTATTAGGGTCGGAGGTGGGCTGGCTGGGGGGGAGGCGATGTGGGGGGCGAAGAGGGGAACAAGTTCCGTATCGGTGGTATCCTTGACTAACGAAGCGGCGGTGCAAGTGCGGGGGGTCAGAGCTGCCCAAATTTTGCCCCAATCCCACCCATCACCTGGTACACATTGGGGCAAAAATCACGTCGGGTTAAGGTCCCCTGTGTAAAAGCCGCTGCTCATTCGTTTGAATTTCATACTGCTAGATAACTAACTCAACCTGATAGCTTTTTCAGTTTGCCATTCAGTATAGTTATGAAAAGCAGTCAGTTGCTGGTAGCAATTTGTGTAACTCTGTAACAGAACTTGTCAGAAACTTTATAACCGAAATGTCAATGTCAATTTTTTGAAATAAGGAGATTGTACGAGCAGGTCTAGAGATGCGGATGTTGGTGTAATATATGAGAAGGGAACCAAAAAGACTAGTAAATAGTGCAAAATAGTACAGGTCACCAATTTTTGTTTTAAATATATTGGTCACATTGTAAATCCTACACAACATTTATCCAGCCTTGTTGCATCACTGATCTTCGTTGATCTACCACTGAGATAAAAATATTTGTTATGTCCTTCTGGGCACTATGTTGTTCAAAGCAAAAAATGTAAAAAAAATATATATTCACATCATTTCGAAAATTTTCAGGACTCTTTTCTGGCCACCCCTAGTTGGAGGAAAAATATCAGTAATTTTATTCATGCAAGTAGTCCCCAAAAAATCGATCAAAATCTGACAATATATACTCGTACTTATGGAAACACATAATTATTAACTTCAGGGTGCTATTTAATTAGATGCCCAACTGTTAGCATAGGCATTGAGAGTATTTTTGCATCCAGATAGTGAACTGACCCGGGTAGCCGAGAGAAGGCTTGAATATGAGTGAGTCACCTACCAAAAACTAACAACCAATGTTTCACACGCAGTCTACAACACGGGATGGCCCATTCACTCCCTGCACATGATATGCACCAGCCAAGTACGGTGTGCTTATTTGTAAATTCCCAAAAGTGGTCCTATGTTGTACTGGAGTGTACCGGGAGTGTTGGGGAAGAATAGTGAGAAGAGATGGGGCGATGGGGGGTTGCTGCTGCGGGGTAGGGGGGGGGGAGTGGGTCAAAGGGAGAATCCGGGACGAAGCACGAGGCGGTCACAATGGCACTTGATGAACTGCTAAAGCGATCCGCAAGAGCCACGCGACATGCAACTTTTTTTTTGGAGGGGAGAGGGAGGGAAGCATAGGAGAACAGATACAGTGAAGAACATAAAAGGGGGGGTGCCCCCCACCGATGGGAGACTGGGGGTCACTCCATTGCCCTTCATCTATTCCGCCAGCAGACTGGGGCTGTCACTTCTCACTCCGATCCCATTTCCCCTATATATCCCTTCTCTCCTTCCCTCTCCTCCCCCTTTCCTGCCATCCTTCCTTCCTTCCTTCCTTCCTTCCTTCCTGCCTTCCTTCCTCGCGGGCAGCCACCAGAATCAACTTTACTGCTAACAGGAAATCATCCACTACAGTGTGAGCTCCGTACACTCAACGGCATGTCCAATCAATTAAATCAATGTTACATGAAGAAAACAGTTGCTTCATTCCTTGGCCTGTAGTAATTTCCGTCGCCTAAATCACATTTTTCATTTTAAATTTATGCAAGAAGTTGGATCATAAGTTGCGTATAGCGGAATAATAACGTGTAGGTCCGATTTAGGGATAGACTTTCATATCAGGAGACCGAATGTGGCAGAGGTAGGGGTACGCTGTACCTAGATATCCCATGACCTAACTTTCCTTCCCGACGGATACACACACTGTCTTTCAATGCGGAGTCTCCCGATATGAAAGACCTGCAGAGGCATAGGTGTCTTATCCTGACTCTTAAGGGACACCCATGCGGCTCTCTTGTCCGCCGGGAAGCCTGACTACCAGGATAAGCTCTCACTGTTCCCAACACGCGCATTATTCAGTAAAAATCTAACTTGATTAGGCCAATGCATATGCAAATCAATCGAGCCGATAATAATGAGATGAACCAGTGAACGCAAAACATGCCTAAATTATAACAAAAGCATCCTAACAGAATGCGGCCGAGTAATGCACCATAATTGATATTAAAATCCCAGCGTATCGGCAAGTAGCAAGTGCATATAAAAAAAAGAGGAAGCCGCATTGCCCCGGGTCGGAATCCGGGGGCGATGAGGGTGGGTGGTTGGGTGGGGGGCGAGGTGTGCAAGTAGTAAAGGGTCGTCCCCGGATTGGCGGATGGGTGTCCCCGCCCCGAGGAGGCCGCGCCTCCCAAATCGCGGCGCCTCCTGGCCTCCTGTCCCGTCTAGGATTCAGCCGAGTTCAGATCGATGTACCCCCATTTGGCCCACAAAACTCTGCTGCTCACCTCAGGTGTACAATCATCATCAGTGCTGATCGGTGAACAGTGACCAACTTTTAGTTAGGAACGCAGGGGAGAGATAGACGTACATATTTGAAGGGGGGTGACAATGCGCGAGTGTCGTCGCAGGACTAACCCAAGCAGCCTCTGAGTGGTGCTGGTTTGGTTTCACGCAAACCACGTTTTGAAACATGTTGGACATCAAGACATCCACGGATTATTTGAGTCGGAGCGGACCGCTCTCCAATTTCCCTATGCTTCTGGCTGGTAAATTGCATTCGCGATCACACTTTTTTTTTCTTTTGAAACCTCGACATGGTGTGGTGATGATGGTCAGATTCCGCGTGAAAATTACAAGTCATGTTTTTCTTCTGCAGATCCTTCGTACAAAGGAGCATGGAGCTCGCATGCCACCAGCCAGCCACAGGGTGAGTACAAGCTTTTTACAACTATATGCAGAGTTTAATGTGATATTAAATTAAACGAATAGTTCGTGAATGTATGGTTGTAGTCGTTAACTGTTTAACTGCTATGTATTTCAAAGTTGGAATATTCTCTGTACTTAAATATTATTCAGCAAATTCTGACATGTGCCAAACAATGACTTTTGAGGTAAATTCAGGGATCAATCATCACAACCGACTAAAATGATTCATTCATTTCACCAACAGCGTTGTGACTATCTGTCAGTGACACATTACATAGTAAATTGCATGTGATGCAGAAATACATATTACTATTTTCATATAGTGTTATTGCCGAGCATAACCGTCAATAACCGGCGTAAGGTCCGTAATGGGTCAAAAGTAAGAATGACTTTCTGAATGTGGACGGGAGGCAATTAAGGAGGAGACTAATGGCCGTCGGCGGTGGGGACTCAGAATGGACGAAACCAAGCCGCAAATTCAAAGATGGACACTGACTGCTCCCTTCCCCCTTCCTGAAGAGGGGGTATGTAACAATAATAAGTTCGTGAAAACATATGAAAGAGAGACGGGGAGAGGATGGGACATGGATGGGAGGGGGGGTCGTGACCCCTTTCACTCGCGACTCTTTGGGATGATGGCCACGATGTTGATTTGTCTTGGTGGTGGTGCTGGATGATGGGGGGNGGGGGAGGGGATATTCGCTGGCTGGGTTGGAAATGGGCGGATGTAGGGGTGGGTAGGGTTGTAAGCGTTTCCAGCCAGAACTTTGTGCAAAAGGGAAAAAGGGGAGGCTATAAGCAATAAGGGGGTGGTTGGGAGCATATGGGGGGTGGGGAGGGGTGGTGGTGGAAGGATTGACGTCATTGCAGAAGCTAAGAATCTTCCGATGACGCATGACAGCTTTGCACAACAGAGAAGTTCGGGGGTATTTCGCTCTGATAAATATCGAGTCAACTTTATTCAAGAACTGACTTCTGACACTTAGGCGATGTGTGTTCCGCTTGGCTAAATTTTTTTATATAGGAGCATGTCAGTCATGTGAAAGATATTTGTACAAAATACGTAGCGAATCTTATATTGCAGACTGTAAGTTACTCTACAATGTATTTGATTCACTGCAGAATACCGAGGGACAATTAATTTTTCATGGAAAACCTTGACATTGCAAGTTACATAAATGCTATCGAATTAAGAAGCCGTTTAAATAGGAATTAACGTACAAGATTTGGACTTCGGCATATAATAACAGGTACTTCAGCACGCTATTGCCTTTTACGTAAGCAGGATAAACAACAGTCTACCTCTCCTTGAACAAGCGCATGTCAGTCAAAACAGGTCACAGAAATGTTATCATTGAAAGGTGCTCTACATATTTATGCGGCTAGGATAGTACTAGTTTGTATCTGCCATTTTGCAAGAGCACACATGCATTGCATGTTATACATTATTTTAAGTATATCAAAGGGAAGATAACTTAATTTAGTGTCTGGACTCCACCATCGTCACATGGCTGCTTGCATTGCAGTTTTCGTACTGCATATTTTTAAGAAGGTATACGCTAGTAAATAATCTAACTGTAATGATTATTATTATTATGTAACATTAATGACATTATTATTTCCAACCAGAAAAATATGTATTCATAGAAAGATCATTCCAAATGTTAGTCAGACCGTGCATGGTGCATATACATTTGTACAGATGATTGACTAGCATAAAAGAATAGTTGACCCTGTCTTCCCTTTAAAATGTTACATAACGTACTCAGGACCAGTAATTATCAAACTGCATTTACCAATTCTGCTTTCCCTTTAACAAAATCATCGCCTAAATTATCAAAACAATATCCTCTTATTCATCATTTTACTTATAATTGTTCTTAAAACATCATCACGGAGTTGAGTTAGATCAGACGACGAGAATTTTTCAAAAACAGTGTGGTATTCTACCATGTGTCAACAATATATACAGTAATGGCTTTCCCTGCAAGCAAAATGCAATTGCAGTGTTTTGCTCCCATTCCTGTCCCATTAACTATCCCAACAGTCGTCATTTATTAAAGACCATGCAATTCCTACCGCCTGCTGACATCGGCTGGCATTGTGCATATAGGCACTCGCCATGAACTCTCTTCGCAAGGACAAAAATCCTAAATGAAGACCGCTTCAAGGGAGGGAAGACGGCGGCAGCAGTTGGGGGCAAAATAAGCATCCTGTGAACCTGGGAGACCAGGAAGGCGAGGACGGAAATTTGTAGGCCTGGTGTGCAAGCGCCAAACAAAATGCCGGGAAGGAATCAAGAATTGGGTTAAAGTAAGTGGCCATCAGGCAGTTTCTGCTGTCGGAGCGCCGCCGCCGTCTTGATGGGTTTAATTGCAAAGGCGAGGAGTTTGAAAACTGCATTTGGGGAGAACGCGATTGGAAAACACATCCACACAATAATTCATTCTACTCTTCTCTCTCTCTTTTTCCCATTCTGCGCACAATAATCCAATCGTGGCCGTGCCCCGAAAAGCGCCTGCCGCCACTCCCAAAACGGATTAACCCAGCGGCGTCGGCCCCCCCCCCCCCCTTCCAGCATCCGTGGGCTTGCTGCTTCTGCATCCCACCCAGCACCCGACCAGCATCATCACCAGACTACTCATTCACTATCAGGGCACTTTTCTCCTCACCTGTACACTTTGCTTGCTGCATGACTCCACTGCGCAAAACCTATAGAGCCCGATGCTGTTTGAGAGTCTGGTCTCGACTCTCCCCGCTTTCCTGTGGTCCTCCCACCAACCAGAGGAGTCCAGTTAATCGCAACGACAATGCCATGTTGTGCAATCAAGTCGTTTCCAATAATTACATGGGATATTTGAATTAGTTAGATTTTTTTCGGATGTGAATAATTGGTGATTTTATTGGTCCAAAAATCAATTGAAAAATTCAAATTCGACGCTCAGTTCTCCATTAAAGATCATGGCTTTGACAGGCGCAATCTCGGGCGCAATACGATATGGCTTCAGGTTTCAAGCATGCTTTGAAGAATATAATTGCAGCACCTATAATAGTAAACATCGTTAGAGGACACTACATGTCCAGATGCTGGACTTTCCAAGTAACCCATTAGCAAGGTTATAAGCACATAACTCAAATATGCAATTAGGTACCCTATAGCCCTTTTCCTAACGTATTATCAAATTGGAGACATTTATACTGGGAAAGTGCGGATACTGGTCAAATAAATTTTTTCAATAGATGAATACAATTTGTGAGAAGTGAACTACAAATAAACTAATATGCAAACAGGTTACTTGCTTTATAAGGATTAAGTTGATATTATATTCTCAAGACTACCAAGTAGTTATGGGACAGTTTTATGTGCTACTTGTATAATCGAAGTAAATGTATTTTAGCCTGAACGCAAACTTTACTGAATGTGTCTAAAATGCATTGGAAAAATATTCAACATTGCGTAGATTCTTTTTCTGAATTTAAACAAATCTTTAGTGGCAGATGCCTTTCGGATAGATACTGATAATGTAATCGAGACTATGCATATTCAGAAATTACCTAACGGGAAATGTGCATTGTTGTTTAAAATATCATTTTAAAATCAACAACTAATTGTATATGCCACAAATGACAAACCGAAACACTGTATAAGGCTGCAGTACATTGTGGTTAATTACATGTCCACTTGAAACACAGCAAATCGTCGAAAATGCATTGTGTAGTATTACAGTAGATGTTCTCTATCCCGAAGCATAAAGCAGGTCCGACACACATTCGTATCTGAATGCGGCTCACTCCGGTTCACCCACTGCGATAACTATTAGGCATGCTGTGCATTGTTAATAGACATCTTGTATAATGTTGTGATGTCCTGGTTTATCGTGTACACAATAGGGCACCTGCTGAGCACGTCACGTGATAGTCTAGTACAGTACACAGTGGTGTAAAACTGACACTGGATTGTTTTTGCGCGCACCATCCTCCGAATTAAGGAACTAAAGATAATGATTACCCATCTCCGAAAATGAGCTTTTGTGCCCTAAAAATCAGAGATTCGAGATCATATCCAGTCAGAGTATCGGGCTGAAAGTTGAGCACGGTATAGGTCTATAGATCAGCCGTCACATTATTGGCTCCAACCCCCCCTCCTAAAGGCAGTTATTTGTGTGGGGAGGGAATGGAGGGGGTGGTGATTGGGGAGGTAGAGGGGGGGGGGAGAGAGAGAGACCCCCTCGACCCTGTCCCCTAATTCGATTTGCTAGTCGAAATTATTCCCTTGGTTCCGACCAACTGATGGTTCAGGAGAAGTCATAACTTGCATTAAAATTCAATAAAAGCCATAATCGGATTGCAGCAGAGCCATTCGAATGGGACAATTAGGGTTGTGTACAGGGAGCGCTGGTTGTTGATGGTGTGGATGGGGAAAAAATAAAAGCCATCGCCGGCTTCAGCGCCCTGTTCCTCGTCATGCTTTGGCTGTTCATTTTCCTACCGACTGGATTGCAATTAAAGGATCAGAACAGGCCCCGCCGGTGCTGGCCATTGCCAAAAATAATGCGGTCAGAGAAAGGCTGTTTCCCAGCGCTTGTCTCTGTGCACAATGCAAGTGAAGTTGAGCCGGTGCAAGAATGGCGGTTGGCAACAATGCCAGGCATCCCCTGGAGGCACCACGCACTCTATATATTATTGGGAGGGTTGGGGGAGGGGGTGCAGCAGAGTGGTGGTTGGGTTTTGGGGCTCATCAAAAGCAGCGCTGGAAGGCTGTTTGGAGGCACTGCTCAAACAAAAGAGGGTGCCCCACACCGCCAAATTGCCCGCTTGTCGCCTCGTTTGTCAGCTTGATGGCCTCGCAGGGACTAGCTCTCTCTCGCTCTCTCTTTCGGACACCATCATCACTCCAGCACACCCTGAACCACCATAGATATCATATCCAAAAACTGGAAAGACCACACTGAAAGAATTCCCGAGGGTAGTCATTGTATTCCTTAGGATTATTTGACTTCATTTTCTTTTTCTCTTATCTGTATAAATTTATTTTCAGTTTATATCCGTTGTCTGAAGTGGCAGCCAAAATAAGGCAAAACTGTACAAACTCGTGCCCCTCGTGTATATACATACTGTACAGAATCACATCCCATTAGGGGCGTCCTCTTCAATAGGCACTGTATACGTATTGCATAAGCTGTCAAGCGGGAGTTGAACATGCCACTACACCACTACCTGCCCATGGTTCCTACACATGTACTATGCAGTAGTTACGAAGGCCGAAATGTAAACAACTTGCTATAACTAGATATTTTATTATATTTTTATTAATAAAGTTATTCAATAATAATCCGTGGCAATAAGTTGCTCATTAATTTCACTCTTGTCGTTACGTCACGAGTCTTTGCGTCTATATATCAGGGGCATACATGAGAAATCCACAAAGTTCAAAAAAATAGTGAGATAATGCATCGCAAAGACTTGATCTTGCACCTTCTTACAAGCAAGTGAAGAAAATGAAGAAAAACTCTGGCTAGCTGGCTAATTGTGAATTTGAAGTGGACTTCAATAGGCAGTTTAGAACAGGAAAGTGCGTCTTAGTGCTACAAATAACTTAGCGAAAACCAAATTTGACATGATGGATTTCCCCTGTACGCCCACAATATATTTATTTTTTACTCATGCTGTCAGTTCAGTAATATCAATGCAAATAGCAAACGTTTCATACCGAATTTCTGAATAACACGTTGCATCAACACATCATTAGGGTCTTTATGACTGAACCTGTGAAACTGGCTTTAGTGCTTCTAAAATTTTCATTGTCAGTAGCTTACTTGAAATATCTCATCAACTTGAGATGATATTCGTCCTCGAGCATTATCACGTGGAACTGCTCTCATTTCAAAATAAGAGATTCTACAAAAATCTGGAACGACTTTCGAAACTTGAACGACCGAATCCCAAATGACTTATCCCGAATACTAAACTACTTGATGCGTGCATGCGCAACAAAGACCACCTACAGAGACGGATGCCCCACTTTCCATCCCACGCAGGTACAGTGTATGTACACCCAGTGTACACCACCCGCGGTGACTCCGATTGCGCTGTTTGCACGCACACAGTACGTAGAAACACCTCAAGACAAAAGTTGTTGGCAGCACACGGCCCTTCTGTCACATGCAAATCAACTCGAGCAAAGATCCAAGTAGTGGTGGTGGTGGTGGCAAGCACAGGTCATATCAGAGCAGGGCGGCTCTAATTAAAGATCAGGGGGTCCCCTTCAGGTTAAAAGGGTACGACGGGAGGTCGGCACGCGAGAATAAGCTTTACGAGTCGGGGCTCTCCCCTTGTTCACCTTTCGACGAATTACATGCATCAATCGTGCGCTGCTGCCTCTATATACGACGATGGTGTCATGCTGCGTATGAGGTGATAAATTGCGTGGCTTTCTGGCCGCTAAAGTGGGTTTTTGGTTGCCCAGGAGTGGGTGGCAATGGCGGGGACCCGTTGTGCTTATTGGCGGCGCCTCAAACGACGAGCGGGTGCCAAAGGGGATTAAGGAGAATAACTACCATCCTTTCATCAATCAACCCTCTTTCCACAGCTCCGTCCGTCCCTTTTTTCCCCTCCAGCTACTATACAGACCGACAACGGACCAGACCCGATCTCGACAAATGGGATTACCAGACAGTTTGCTTCCAGGGATGGATCCCACTAGGATCTAATTATGAATCGCGATTCAGTCGGATAATAACGTAACGGGAGAAATTATTGTCGATAACTAAAAATATGCGACCCCTAAGTTTACAAGATAATCGCCATCATCTGGAACATCAGCAGGTACAAACTGGCCAATGTGTGAGTTCTGAGTGGTGGCAGTCGACATGCAAGGCTCAAGACCAGCTTCACTGAAGCAGGACAAAACGACCGGGAGCCAACTGTCCCGCACTAACTAGCTGTAACCGCAGACTATCCGCCTGCACCGGCTTCCTTTCCTCTATT
Source organism: Catajapyx aquilonaris (assembly GCA_000934665.2). Lineage (NCBI taxonomy): Eukaryota > Metazoa > Arthropoda > Diplura > Dicellurata > Japygidae > Catajapyx > Catajapyx aquilonaris. Next base: position 46,425 of record KZ538868.1, on the reverse strand, counting down.
TTTCCCTAAGTGATTATACCCTGGGACATCCAGCCGACCTGGTCCCCGCCCTAAGCGTCATCTGGCGAAACACGCGGACTCCGTATGATGACTGACTCTCTGTGGTCAGACTCTAACTGGACTGGGCCCTTTCCTGTGAAGAAGCCAGAGAGAGAGAGGGTGGCTGGACATTATATTATGTGAGTCGCATGTCCATCCTTGGCTGCGACATGCCTTCAGGCCGTTGTGTGCAGTATGTGATGCGAGGGGCCACAAGGGGAGGGGGGGTGGACCAAGGGGGGTCAAAAAGAGCATTGGGGCGAAGTGTCGTTGAGAGCGCAGGAAAGGAATCCCGTGTTTCTTTGTGCTCCAGTGCATCGGCACTCAACGACAAAGGGGATGGAAAAATATAGGAGGTCAAGCTGGACGTGCTGCCAGTAATTACTTTGCGCAATTTTCTGAATGGATGCAACAAGTTCAAATAGTGTGCATCTAGCCTAGTTATTTACAATAAATTCATGCACTGTAAGCAAACATGGACCAAGTGTCTCCATAATTCCTCTCAGACGTTGATCTAGTTCGAGAAATGTGCAATTTTGCCAGTTCTGTAGAAATTTCGCCTTCAATTCAAAAGATAAGATATATAAAAGCCGAGAAGAATCCGAAATAAGTTGGAGAAAGTTTGTTTCCACTTGGGATAGATGACTTTTATTTTTTTTCCCCTTCTCTTTCCTTCTCTGCCCTTCTCTTTTCGGTGCAATTTGCAGTGGTGTTTATCGCTGAAGGGGAGTTGAAGGGACGAGAGAGAGCGAGAGAGAGAAGAGGAGTCAGTGGCGCGTGCAAAAAGGGGGGTGGGAGGTGGAGGAGAGAAAGGGGGGAGGAATGGGGAGGGAGGGAGGGGGTGGTGTCGGGGAGGCTTTGTTTCATCAAGAGGGAGGGGTCTGCCAACTCTGGGGATTTCACGCCCACGCCCAATCCATATTTTTTCCCCCCTCCCTATAATTTCATAGCTCCAGTCCACTTTTCACTTAAGCCTATTTTCTCCCGTTACTATTCGTAGAAGTAGGGCATCTGTTTTAAAGATAAATTTTACCTGGTATTGTGCATAATAATTTTTCAGTCATGAAGTGGTATATCACCATATCGTTTTACAATCCCATAGATGTTGCCAATAATGCTGAGTTGTGTTAAGATTTAGCGAATTTTCCTAGACTTGATCAGTGATGGTCAATTTTAAAAATCACACACCAACTACTTATTCCTCCACTTTTGATGACTTTGTTAAGGTAGACCTACCGTACTCTACCAAACTTACGCACTTTCCAATCAAATAGCTTCTAACAATTCATTATTGCATTTTGCGATAATCTACGATCCCACACAAAAATTCGGACCGCAAAACCCGTAGTTGCCGTCGCGGTTGGTGAGAATTTCTTGACCCGAGAAGGTGGCCTATCTCTAAAAAAATTCCGAGGAACGACAAACCCCCTCACCACTCTCCATGACTCCCCTCCCCCGCCTGCATTTGGGATGAGACGGGCAGAGACGAGCAGGGAATGAATGAGGAACAGGCCCCGAAAGGAGAAGTGAAGTGGAAGTCTTCCAGAAGAGTGCAAAGATAAGCCCCGGAGAATCGTCGAGGCTACAAGAAACCAATTTGTGATATCCCCACTCCACACTGGAAGTGCTAAGAGGCGTCAATCAAGCGCCACCTATTCAATGCCACACACAGAGAGAAGTAGAGGAGAGAGGGGGAGGATCCACCATATCAGAATGGGTCTCTCCAGGAATAGACTTTAATTTAACATCAAGGGGGAGGCAAGTCGGGGAGTGAGTGCAGGGAGACTGTTCCGGGAATCGGAAGTGACCGGAAACGGGGCTTCCGGACTCTAGGCTTTCGGTGGCTGCGGCGGACGAGGTCAAATCGGGGAACTCCCAAGATTACTGGGGGTTGGAGGAGGAGGATCAGTCGGCTGGATTGCACCCAGCACAAAGTCTCCATCCACACTGCCAACCTTCTTCCTTTTCCTTCCTTCCTTCCTTCCTTCCCACTCCAATTTGTTCAAACTGTACTCTCGCCTGTTTCCATTACAAAGTACGTATGAAGGATATCGCCTATATATAGTTGGGGTTTCAATTCATTTAAGCCAATTCCGCAGTTAACTGCGATTTTATTAAATAATATCAATATTATTTGCTCAATGAGCACATGAAATTAGGAACCGCCAATATTTGCCCCTTCTGTGCCGCGATGCAAGAGAGGCTGATTGGTTGCCTACACGCCAGGATCAGTATACAAGTAATATTATGTGACAAACATGTGAGTGTGTATTAAAATGTAGTGGATGGTAGTTGTGAGCAAAGGCAGTGTCTGCGCAGTGATCGATCGGGGGGGGGGGGGGNCGAACTGGGAATTCGGGCTCAAAATAATATTGGCCGTGTGACTGATCACTTGACTGCACCTTTGCGCCCGGAACAAAGCCCCGGATTTCGCCCTCCCTCCCTCCCTCCTCCCCCTCAGGGCCTTTGCCTGGTTGCCTTTCCTCTGATCTTCCGGCCGGAAAACATGCCAACCTTACCCACCCCTCTACCAAAAGCTTTTCTACAGACACACTCGCCGGATGATGCTGCCTCCTCTATAGACCCTAGACTGCTGCGACCCAGATCCATGGCCCCCGGGCTCTAAAACCAAAAACCTACCATCCATGCTTCTGCCTCTGATCCAAATTGACATAGTCGCACTTTTTGTGCATTGCCCTGATTTCGCATTATGTAGGGATTGTGTCTATCAGTTATGGTGCCCGTATCATGTGCCGTTTTAGACTTTTTATCATCGAAAAAGCTATGTCCGTCTGTCTGTGACAGGTATCAGAGCCTAAACCGCAATAGATAGCAACAAACGGTTTTCGGATTCGGATTCAGGTTACCCTAAGTAGGTTCCAGTGACGGGCCACTTCCCGTTTTCCGGGTTCACTATATCCGCCAAGGGCAAACCTACAGACGGGCAATCGTATAAATTGAGTTCCTTGTTAGTGAGAAATGATACTGACAACAATCAATGTCATTGTTGTCCATGTAGAATCGCGTCGTATCGTATCGGGTTTGTCAGCCTCATTTCCCGCTGCCCAATAAAAAGTATACTCGAATCACGCTCGCGGGTTTTCTAATATTGTTTTCATTCGTGTTTGTAAAATATGGTGCAGGTGTGTTTAAATAATAAATTGTGATGTGACACAATCTTGTGCAAACCTCAATTATTTTTCTGATAATCTTACTTGCACATATTTTTTGGTCAATCTTTTGTATTAGAGTGTACCCTTCTCAACAGCTAAAATTCAGCGGGTTGTGCCATTTTTCTATCTAGTTGGCGGTTTTAATTGCACGGTCATTGTGCGAGCTAATCGGGGAATGAAAACGGTTGTTGGGGGGAGGTGCCCCCGGTTTGAATGGGATCGCCAACCTGTCATAATGAACACCTTTCTCCGCGAATTTCGCGCCCGATTCCTCTCCTTGTTTGCGCCCACTTTCCCACGCACCCATTAGCTGCCCGATTTACATTATTGCAATAGTCGGTCAAATTCTGGGGTATAAACCCCCTGGAGAGAATGTCTAGGTGCAACCAGCCTCACAGGAGGAGTGGCAAAAGCCGGCGGAGAAGAAAGTTATGGAAATTTGGAATTCGGTCCACCGTTTTGGTGCAAATCCTGGGGGAAGGAAATTGCCGTTTCCCAGCTAATGATCTAAACCATTCCGTGGAATTGGGAGAACGAGGAGCCCAGATTACGGAAATAAATTGCTCCTTCCTTTGCGGAAATGGCGCTCCGGACCTGCTCCGATTGGCTCTCAGCACAGACCGGTCTGCTTCTCTGTCACTTCTCCGCCTGATGCCATTCTAACTCACGACTCTTACTGCTCACATTGCTATAAAATAGTGTTACATGCATGTCGAAATTTTGTTGTAATCATTACATCGCAATATTAAATAACATTGCTGAAATGATACGCTACCGGCGGTACCTTTCCAAACTGACAATTTGATGTAATGAGAGACATGACGTTGGGCAGAGTAAAAATGCGACACCGCTAACCACCACTGAAACACATTTCCCTATTCATTCACGGACAATATTCAACAAGGTGGGGTTATCGGAACTACACTGTCACTGTAAACTATGCCGGAATAAAAAGTTTGCATTGTGTTTGAAGCACTTGGACATGCACATGCACATCCAGTTCGATATTAAGCTCCAGTTTTTCAAACTGCATAACTTGGATTAGTGAACCACATTAATTTTATTGTATACTACGTAGAAGACGGCGTACTATTAGAGGCTTAGCATATAGCTGGCGTCTGACTCAGTAATATAACTAATTAAGTGGGTACTGTGCAAATGTCATTATGAGTAAAAATGAACTGTTCTTTCGCAGGTTACGGCGCCAATTCCCTAAGCGGGATGTCCAAACCATCTCTAGACCCACACTCTCATTTGAGGCAACCAGGTGAGTGCCACACCGTTTGTTTTTAAAAGGACGAAAGCACTCTGCATTTTAAAACACTTTAATGACAAACCATGATCCCGCAAAACAAGGCGAGTTCAGTGTGACCTTCCTTCAGACTTCCTTCCTTCCTTCCTTCCTTCCTTCCTTCCTTCCTGGAGTCGGAGGGGTGGGGTGACAATAAAAAGCGGTGGCCGTCACCCGGATTGCACGATGAGGCCAATGTTTGCCCCCGATATGGATCGGGCGGGGCTTTGGCCTGATGCCACTTTCGGCCCCGTTTTGCATTCATGCCTGGCTGCTGCTTCCCAAACTCCCCTAGCTATACTACCACTGCACACAAACTCAAACTTCACTTATCCTAGTGGCGCCGACAGACTCAATAATTCAACCATCAACACTCACTCCCCTATACACTCTCCCATATCTACTACACTGTATGCTGCATTTTGCATCATCTCTCACTTCAAACTGGTATTATCCTGCTGCCTTTTGCAGTCTTGGCAACCCATTTTCAACTCTTGTGCCAAATGCTTCTGTTGCATTTTGTATTTTTATGCATAGTGACACAAGGGTCGTTATTAAATGACGTCATTTGTCATATTGAGAGAAGGAGCTGATTTCTACCATATTTAAAGAGTATTGTGATAAAGAACTGGTAACAGGAACTGTTAGGTGAAGAGGTCGGGGATAGCAGCACATCCCTTGAGATCTTCTTTCCCGAGCTAGAAAAGCCACCTTCGTTCCATTAAGGCCATCCAAGTCTCCAATTTCATCACCCCCGGGCACACTACTAGAGACCCCTTGACGCGTCTCCAAATTTGCAGAATCCAACCCCACCCCCTGCCACCCCTCACAGCAGAAACAGGTCCATGTGTCAACAGATGAATCCCGCCAACCCAACTCTGCACAAACAAATCCTCCATCTCCCTTCCTTCCACTCTCTCTCCCACACACTCACTCAGACGTTATATACAGAATGCACTTCACTTGCTATTCATATACACATTTCGTCAAAGTTGAGACCTCGCAATTTTTTTCTCCCCCTTTTTTTCCTTGTAAAGGGTCTTGAACTTAGCTGGTTTCGGATCGCCCGTTTTAATGTTGAGGTCGCACATGCATTATGCATGAGTGGCGAGTCTGGAATTCCAATGACATATGACTTCTTCGACCCTGCACTTTTTTTATCCTTAGAACTCTCGGTGGCTGGAGACTGAATAGAAACCGCCCGATGTGATACTTCAAGCCCTTTTATGAAACCGCCAAATTGAGGTCACAAAGTGCACTTTAGTCAATGATTAACAAGGTATTCAGTACTATGAATGGAACTTTTTTGCTCCCCCTTCTTGGAAACAAACTTGTCATTGAAAAAGGTCGCGCTGCACTTGAAAATGACCCTTTATTCGCATAGCAACCCACGTAACACAGCGGGAGAGTTGCTACCGAAAAATGGCCAAATCAATCATCATTGATGTATGATCTCCTTCAAACCCGATGAGAATATAAGGCGGCCAGTAACCCAATTTGGCCAAAGGCGGAATAATAGCATAATTGTGCGTGGTGAATGGAGGGGGAGTTTGTACTTTCACATGAAGTCTGCGGCGGCTTGGGGATCATTAAATAGGGATCATGAGGTGCTAATTAAGATAACGAGGGATCGACATGCAAGTGAGTGAGTGAGCCAGGAGAGTGATTTCTCCCCCCGCCTATTTGGCTCCCACTCCCCCCTCTCTATTTGCTCCAACCCCTAAGTCCCTAGGGCCCAATATGTAGGCTGAGCAGAGCCCAGAGTAAACACAGGGGGTCGACTCGGATTAATCCCATCCTGTCCACACAACAGACTAACATGGCCAGATACATATCACGGATCTGATCAATCATACGCCTTCACAGATTTACCCCAAAAAGAGCAGTGTCATGCGCAAATAGCATTTTCATTATTAACCCAGAGAAGCCTAGTCCTACATATTAGAGACTTGCACATTGTTAGATATTTATTCATTGTGTTAGTTTTTCCATTGCTTATATAGAGATATTTCAAAAATATCATTTAGTCATATAGGTAGTGAAACAGTTTGAAAAGTGTAGCCATTTTGTTTACCGAAAAAATCTCGGCTGGAAAACGGTTAACATGGCGTCACACAGAACCATTTGTATTGTGTAAGCCTATCTTATAGGTTATGTTTACAAGCTACAGCATAACTAACATTATTGGCTGCATATTACACTATTGATGTGATTTTTCAAAATGTGCATCAAAGTGCTTTTTCCCAACTATAGAATTTTGGGGACGTAATAGAAGTTGGAAAGCGATTTAGTAAGTAGCGATGGAGGTCAGAGTGGCGTGGAAATGAAGGTCAGGACCGCAATATGTCTGCAGCTGACCTCTCGCCCGTAGAGAGCTGGGTATATAGAGGGCCGACATCGAATCCAATCCAAAGCCCCATCGATCAGGGCTAATCCTCTGCCTCGTCGCTTCATTAGCGGCCATTGCAAGCCAATTCAGGACATCAACCCGCCGCCAAATTACATTCCCCGCGACCCCTTCTCAGGGGGGGAAAAAGCTAAAAAGGACGCTCACAAATACACAGCTGGCTGCCTCATGCTGCCTCTGGACATCAGAAAACCGACTATAGACCATGTGGAAAAAAATGACATACTGTACATGTCCGATTCATGCCATCTCAGGATGACTCCAAAGATCATGGGTAGTAATATGAGCGGAAGGAAATAAAGTTCGAGCAGGAAAAGTGCAGAGGCATTAACGTCGTATTTTTATCACCATTCAATCGAAGGAAAGAATGGAATTCTCTAGACTTCGTTTCCAATCTGGGATCTCAAATATTGACCTTCTGATTCCTAGGTGTGATTTAGAAGTTCAGAAGGGGGGGACCTGTGACGTGATCCATATTTTCAGCCAGAAACCTTCCCCCACATTCAACACCCCCCAGACCTCTGCTTTACTTACTGACTCACAAAAGCAAATGTGTTAGGCCAAGTGTGAATTAGATATAATTATGCGGCCAAAAACCTCCGGGGACGATGTCGCAGGGATTATATCTCAATTCCTGACAGTAATATCTAAGTGCGAACCTATTTTAGCAATATGGTCGATTTGAATCAGTATTCATTCGGGGTAACGGTATACCAAGAACGCTTTGTGCGGCGTATAAAGAACGGCTGAAAATAACTGACGTCAAGATCCATTTCTTTTGTTTTGAAAGTGAGGCTAAAAATTGGCTCGGGTAAAGTACAAAGGAAAGATAAGACCTCATTCAATGAAGAAATCCATATTCCCAAGTCCAGAGGCAGAATGTGATGCAGGACACTGTCCGTTTATTGCTCATCATGTTGGGTCGTTTAAGTACCACGCGTACGGCTTTTGCCGAGTGTTTTATGGTAGTCTTTCTCTATAAAAATTATTATATCGATTGATAAAATCTTATTAGCAGAGCCACATTTTAAATTACATTACCTGCAGTTAACAAGAGCAAGAGGGCGTTTCTGTAAAGAACTACCACTTCACACACTCATTCTAATCCGCTCTGTTTTAATAGCAGGAAAGTCATTACAGATTAAATAAAACTTAAGTTCATTAATTTAGTCAGGGTGAACTATTTTAAATATTTTGTGTCAATTTCCTCAGCTTATTATGTGATTGAGGACTGTTGGAGGTACATGGACACAGAAGCTATAGGAGGTATATATCTTTGTCACAACCTACTTTAATATTGCATTTGCTCTCATTCTCACATTTAAATATTTTAAAATGGTAGCAAGCTATGTTACATGTGACACTACCCCAAATTGGCATGTAATATCTGTCAACAAATGTTTAATCCAGACCTATCTTGGCGATCTACAACCATCAGCATCACTCGTTCAAGCATTCACCTATGTGAAAACAACACATGAGTGTTGATGGTTGTGTATCTCCAGGGAGCATTTTTGGCCGAAACGTTTTTGACAGGCAGTAGTAAGTTATAAATCGTTTACACGAAATGTGTTGGAAAGGGAAATGAGTAAATTCAGCAGGAGAGAGTTTTCTCATATGTTACTCGCGTAATACCATTCCCCCTTAGGTAATACACGTCTCACCTTATCCCTTGTGCAAAGTCCTATTCTATCCCGAAAATAATATTCCGCAATTATTATATAAGTAAGTTTATGGCTATCTCATAAACACTAATTGGGTCACTTAAAATTAATCGGAGTCATTGGATACCCAATAATATTGCTCTACTATTGACACATATTACACTAAAAGTAATAAAGCTGCTGTTGATTGTGACTTAGATAATTTTATATGCCTACATTCCTACGTTGCTCGCTCGGGATATACGAGATGTTTCTAAAAGGTGCAAACTTGCTTTCATATTTTTGTCCTTTGCGATAGCCAAGACAAAATTATTGCTCTACGTGGTTTTGGAGAGTTCAGTTTTGTTACAGATATAATTTCATGTTGATGTTAGTCATGCCATACACCTGGTGGACAATAAGAATTTTCATGCGGATTCTTCCACCCTCACATCCTCCGTGTTACATGTGTCGCATTACATGCATAGATATTCTGTATCTGATTTGGACATTGCAACAAAAATTAACATGTCATTATATGTAATGGTTCCGAAATTGCGGTTAAGGTAGAGAGACCCACCATGCTCAAGAGGAAATGCGCACCTTTAAGAACACCTTGTGTGTGACAGTGATCTTAGATTTCATATAATAATTATAGAGCTTCATATATGCCTGGTACATGTACTGTACAACAAAATAAAACTCGAATAGTGATACCAAATGATTAGCATGGTCTCATTGGCCTAAATTTGTTGTACACAAAGTTGAATAACTTCACACTGTCATCAAATTAAGTAAGCCTAAACTATAAGTTGGCCTCCAGAATTATGAAATCTGATATCCTTACATTGTTTCAGATCCCTACCAAATGTTCGGTCCGACCAGCAGCCGTTTGGCCAGTTCTGGTAAGTTCAACTTTGATGATAATATTGATATCCTAGTGTAGATAAATCTGCATTTTCACCAAACCGATATCCTCTATGTTTCAATTCACTCCTCAGTCCTCACTCCACAACTGCATGCACAGTGGCACTATGTATACAAAGGTACAGTACAACGTCAAAGGTACAATTTTCGAACAATTCAGTGATATAGCGACTCTCTAATCGAATCCCGCAATTCGCAACATATTGTAATTTGTTGTCTCGCTCTTTCAATAATATGCAAATCAAACCTACAACTTCGCTCGCGATGTGTACTCAGGATGCAGCATCCATCGTATGGCTTACTGACACAGCAAAATCCGAGACAGCACTCCTTTGTGATTTGCCCTTATTTCCTAAGCCAACATCCTTATTCCGCCCGATAATCTAAAAAGGAAACTCAAAAGTTCCGCAGTTGATCCACGTAACTGCTGACTAACCCCAAGCACTGTCCCTGTCAGCATGGGGCGCAAATCGAATCACAATCGGAATCAAATCGATGGTAATACAAATTACGACAACGGGGGCAAAGGAAGGGGATACAAACATTGACCTTTTGTGGATATGACAACGACCAGTGACTCACTTTTAAACATGGCAAAGGTGTTGGTAGCGTGCAAAAGGGCGTGGGCGGAAAAATAATATAAAAAAAGTGCTGGTGGCAAGTGGTCCCCAGAGGCAGACTCATCTGATAGCAGCCCAAATCCTGGCGAGTGGTCCGCAGGGATTAGCATTCAATTTATTCCTCCCCCGTGTGTTTTTGGAGGGGACTCCAAAAAGAGAGGTGGGGGAGGGGGAGGGGGGGAGAAACACCCCCCCCCC
>KZ538868.1:16852-36107 GCA_000934665.2 Catajapyx aquilonaris | reverse complement strand
ATTTTCACGCCCATTTAAGCCTGTTTGGCGTTCCGCTTGCACACAGCCAAACCTCGCCCTTTGCCATCCAATAACGATACTCTCGCCCCTGGCTCATAACTGATCCACAAACATCAGGTGCGAGTATGAAAGGCCGCACCTAGCGACATATGTGTATGTGGAGTAAGACCTCCCCTCTCTCACATACTCCCCTCTCTGCCAGGAAAAAAAATCACTGGACACGAAACAGCGCTTAATGGGCTCCTAATGGAATGAATCCGCTCTGCTCTCTCTCTCTCCAAAAGCTTTTTCACACTGAATTTTACACCCTCCCTACTGGTCTACTTTTTTTTGCCCCCCTCCCCTCCAGCTGTTTTTGTAGTGTGAACAACAGCAAATTAGTTCCCAAATATTCTGAGACAGTTCTGTAATCTTCGCGGCTCTTTTCATGCACTTGTGGTGATAACACAAATGTTGCATTATAGAGAACAATGTTGTGTGTTTGATGGTTTTTGTCACTTGTGGCACGTGTGCATTTCATAGTGATGAATGGCAACTGCAGACTATTTTAAGCAAAAATGTAAATAGTGTCGTTATTTATTTACTGATCAAGATTATATTGGGAAGTAAAAGATGGACGCTCTTGATAGTGCTCTTTAGTTAAATTTACCCTGTAGATTTTATCGAGGGAAATTACGTATAGAAACAGAATTCTAATATTATCTCGGGAAAAGTTTTATATAGCACGTAATGGTATCAATTACTTATTATCAGAAAAAATGTAGGTGTAAACATCCAGATCAATTCCGACACCGTACAATTACATTGAAGGTCAAGGACGCTTTCTGTGTAGCTGCAGATAAGCGGCAATTTCTGAGAATCTACTCATAGGCCCTTAATTACACTACACTGTAATAACCACTTGTACATAGTTAATTGCACATCACGATTCCACGTAAATGCAATATCTCCTAACTTACACGGAATTTCCGAAAAGTTACAAAAACATCAGGATTAGACAGATGTGACATTGAAGCACTCGAATAGTACAATAACAATAGGGTGGAAGCATGTCACTTATTTCAGTAACATTACTTCACCACATACACCGTGACATCAGTTTTTTTTTATAACTCGTTATATACTAGCAGTGACTCTGTCTGGTGATGTACGCGTAACAAATCTTTCTCGTCAAATTGCTTCGAGTGCAAAATAAATTACGAATAAAAATGGCAGTAAGTTGCATTAAATACGGCAGCACCGCATGAGTCTGACTCTGCACGTTCCAAGTACAGTTGGTGAGCTTATTTACCCACATTCTCTGATTTCTGAGCGAGTCGCGTTGGCATTATTCAGAGGCAGTGATGTGATGCTCGGGGGCACAAAACAGCGGTTGAGAAAGAGGAGTCAATCGCAGGAAGCCATGTTGAGGGGGAAGGGAGGGAGGGACACGCAAGTTCAGAGCGAGTGAGTTAGGAAAAGCCGATAAGTGAGCGCAGGCAAGATCCAAGCCGCCCGTGATTGGTGGCGGGGCCCCCATAGCCACCGTTCGATGAAAGCTTTCCCTCAACATGTCTGCTCCTGCTGCCATTCCGATCACGCCTCTCATGCCCACCAGAAGGGTTCGCATGTATACACTGTCGCTGGTCATATCGCATTGTGACATCATCATAATAATAAAAGATGCTGCTAGGTACTCACCACAGTTGTTTTGAACGCAGGTTCAGGGCAGATCCAGCTGTGGCAGTTTCTCCTGGAGCTCCTGAGCGATTCCTCCAACGCCAACTGCATCACCTGGGAAGGAACAAACGGGGAGTTCAAGCTGACTGACCCGGACGAGGTGGCCAGACGATGGGGCGAGAGGAAGTCCAAACCCAACATGAACTACGACAAACTCAGTCGGGCACTCAGGTCACTATCAATTCCCTTCCTCGCTTTGTTAGTAGAGGAGCAATAATATTGAAACGTGTGGGTCCCCCAACAGGTACTACTACGACAAGAACATTATGACGAAGGTGCACGGGAAGCGGTACGCATACAAGTTCGACTTCCAGGGCCTGGCTGCAGCCACGCAGCCGGCAGCCGCTGACCCCGCCGCATACAAGTACCAGTCTGACCTCTTCATGTCATCGTACCACCCAGGCACCAAGCTCAACTTCATGGGCCCCCATGCCGCCATCCCGTCCTCCTCAGGTGCGTATCAGACGACAGCACATGAGTATAACTTGTGTTACACTTCAATTGTGGTCATTTCCCCCATTCCAGCCAGCATCTTCCCGTCGCCAAGCAGCTACTGGGCCAACCCCGGGGCCAACCTGTACTCGAACATCGCAGCGGCGGCATCTACGCACTCCATGCCGCACCACCCGACGCATGTGGCGTCGCACCTCGGGTCATACCCGCACTATGCATGACAACCGCGCTGGGCCAGGCCCTAAGCTGCCTCCCACCTCCCAACCTCTGTTCAACCCACCCGGGGGTCAACCGGGGTCGTGTCTCTCTCTCTGTTTGCCCTCTCTAACAATGGTCTTCACCTTTCTGTTCTTATCACTGACAAACTCTCATCATTCAGGTACCGAATGGATCTTGTCATTAATTGTTGGAGGAATCTCTTATCGACTCTTTGGGGGAAATTATGCGACGTAAACGACTGCCAATTTTGTCCCCCCCTAATCTTGAAATGGTGCACCCAATTTCCCTTATTTTGCTGCAACAATGACGGAGGTCCTGAGATGGGGGGAGTGTCGCGTCTTCGAGCAGTACGATAAGGAGGTTTCCTGTTGTGAAAGTTTCCATTGTAATCGCAAAATGACAATGTGCGTCGGTATCAAAATTTCACATGCGACCCGTTTTCCGCCCGGTGACCTCGTCAATGGCTGACCACCGTGGGGAGAGACGCAGAAAGGAGGTGTGAGGTAGTTGCGTGTAAAAGTGCAAAAAGTGACATCACGCAAAAGAAGGTGCAATACACGAGTCATCCCATCAGGGGACACTACTGACCTAAGGTCAACCAGCCCCACTCGGTCAACAAGCAAATAACTGAACCGACGTGTACAAAGTGTACGAGTCAGATTTTTTTCCTCCCTTCGGTGTGCGACAATGAATGGACGCTATATACTGTGATGGAATAGCTTTCAGAAGTAATCCCCCCAAAAAATGTCACTTGTAGATGCCTCCATCTGCAAGACCCACCCTTAAAAAGGATTTAAAAAATAACTGTTGCGCTCATGTGCTGTGAATGTTTGTGGTCATGTACTGAGACAGTTCTGTTCTGTTTCATTCCAATGCAATGGTGAAAAAGTCTAGTCGAATTTTTGGGTTATAGAATACCCTCCCCTTATGTGCGTATGTGAAACACCATACGTGCTAAGCTAAAATGAGGGAATGAGCGAGGGCAGAAAATGCGATGCAGCTGCGACAATAATAACTACCATGTCCATTATGCAAGCGGCTGCTGGTTAATTGCGATTGATTGATTGGCACCCCCGGGATCATTCACGGGAAGATGAGTTATCGAGCATTCTGTGTCCTCTGCTGCATCAGCTGGTTCTACAAAATAATCTCTCGCACTGATGTACCTAAAAATAAGCGTAATGATCTCAGCAAATGGTTGTGTTTTTTTTTTTTCGTTTTTCTAGTCCATATGTTCCTAGTCAACAAAATGTTTCACATTTATCTGATTTTTGTTTCCCACAGCAGCAGCACAGAGCACTGACGGTCAACACCGCGGCAATGTCCACACTTTTAACATGTAATTGTACATATGAAAGTTTCCCGAGGCAATGTTTGTACATAAAAAGAAACCTTACCCACCAAATCCTTTGTGATCCCCCGAGATATAAATGTACGTGCAAGTAGTCCTGGACATTGTATTTAGGTATTTTACTGTTCCATGTGACACGAGGTCCAAAAAAATATATATGACGATATCTGCTGCTTAATCCTGCTTTTATTTCAACCTCTTTTGAAATTTTTGAAATGGATAGATATGACGAAGTGGCCATCATCATGGTAAGAAACTGCTATTGATTGAACCATATTGCTAACTAATTCAGCTAATATCGTTGCAGATATTTTGTCGCCTCTAGCAGCATCCTTCACATGAACGAACCTTATAGGCAGTATTGGGACTGAGCACAACGAAGCCCATTCCGTGCTGCGGTCACGTCCACCAGTTTCCTCGCTTGGTAATTACCATCTGACACATGCTCCAGGCCCAACAGCTTGGGAATTACCAATTTGACATTTCCCGTGGGAAAAAAATGTCGCGACTTTTTTTTTTTTTTTTACAACCCAGAAGCACGGTGCTACATAATATTTTAAAAAATCAATTTATGTCAGGATTTAAATGTACAGTACGTGTACAGAACCTATTAAGCCGACTTTTAAGTGTCGAGGAGTGTACCGACGTAGGACCTTGCGTGCGGCCTCTGAAGCCCAAGTCTGACTTTTCTTCTGCCCTAACTTCCGGAAATCGCGTGTCGCTTCAGGGGGGCACCACACAGGAGAGGCGAAAGAGAGAGCAAGGGGGCACGTGCCCCACCAGTCCTCCCCACCTCCTAATTGCCCTAACAAATCGATGCTTTGGTCACTTTTCCGCCAGTGAAATGAAAATTACACCACCTTTCTCCCACTTTTTTCTCCGTCCCCATCCTGCTGATGAGGTCACTAGGGAATGATCTATTGCCTCTTTCCACCTCACTGCCTCCAAATCAGCGTAATATTCAAATTACTTGCTTAGGGGGGAAAAAAGAGAGCAAGTTTATTAGCCAATCCTCTTCCCACGCGGTCTGATTCCCTCCTGGCGCACTTGATTGCTGGAATTGACGGGGGGTAGGACAAAAATCACGGGTGTAATAAAATCCCACTGGGTTCGTCAGAAAAAGATGCGATTCTCTAGGACCCCCCTCATACACCTCTTTTGTACACAAATAAAAAAATCGTTACTGTATTATCAGGGGCTAATTTACGGAAGTAACGCAAAAAAAATGTTTGTAAACTATGCATCTTTGCTGACTTTTTAGATATCAAATAGGTAGCATATCCTACAACTATGGTCGATGACAGATATCATTCCTACAACGCATTAGTGGAGTCGGTAAGACAGTTAAAATTACTCCTGAAGTATGCCCATAGGGTACTAATCTTAGAGTTTTCATTTCCTCTCGAAAAAGATTGTGTTTACGTAACCGAGAACATTTCCTTGCGATTTCATTCATATTGTCTAGGAGTGAGTTTCGCATCTGCATAGAACTAGCCGATAGGGTTCGTAGATAATTTTGCATTGTGTGACCTTGATGCAGGTACTTGCGTCCACATGATGCAGTTTGAACACGCCATATTATTATACGTCTTAGGATGCAGGAAATCCTTAACATCCTCTTGCCCTAATCTTAATGTGTGTCGCCTTTCATGCAAAACAACTCCGTAGCACATATCAATAGACACACACACCATATACGTACGCTTAATCGTAATGGATATTGGATAAAATTATTTTTCAAATGACATTTTTGCACAGTCTGCATCATTTTGTGTACTATACAGTACTTGAGCCTCTGAAACATTTTTTGATATTACCTTTTCACCGACACTCTTGTTCCCCTGCCTTGTCGAACTGGTTCTTTACAACTGACCACCCATGTGGATGATGCACACTTGCTCCATAGGATGAAATGGGAGCGGATATACCCCATATGACTCCTTGACATTGTACTTGTGCAGTTCTTGTACAAGCAGCACAGAAACACTGTATATACTGTTAGGGCTGGCCTTCTACCTCTGTGCTCTTCCTAGTTTATCAAGTGCGCTTTTAATTTAAACTTACTCTCTTTACACTTCCTCGGGCCAGCAAAATCGTTTATTTCCATATAATTTCCAGCATTAAATGGGTGGAATTTTCTCCACCATTAAGAAATTCCACCATAACTCCGTCAAAAATTTGCACAAAAATGAGGTTAAGGAGGTGACACTTCTTCTAATGAGAGTCGGCCTAGTGTAGGCCCCATTAGACGACTCCCTTTGCGACTCCTTGTCAATCGAGCCGTCACCTCTCTCCCTCTCCTTCCCTCTCTCTCTCTCTCTCTCTCTCTCTCTCTCTCTTCCATCAGCATCACTTCCTACCCGAAAGCTTCACTTACGCCTATTTCACGCTCCGTCTCCTAAAACAAAAGACTCGACTAAAAGGTTCATCGATTTTTCTATATAATTCCGCTCCGGGAAATGAGTATTGATTGCAAAAGCTGCAGAGTTGAGAGCGTTGAGAGGAGACGGAATTTTGGGTGTGGGTTTGGGATAGTTCGGATAGAGAGGCAGGGATGCTAGAGATGTTTCCATATAGTAAGGATCTAGACTCCAGCGTATCATCCCGTATGTAATGGAATCGAAGAGCCTAAACTTGACTCGACCTTGTGAAATCAATATGCAAATTTGCGATTTGGGCCCTGAACCTTCTCACGCGAGTCTTTTTTAAAACCGGGCTCACGCTATCCTCCGAATAGAAAAGAGCTGGCCAAAAATAATTGGGAGGCGTTCTGCCCGGCCCCATTTTGCACATCCAACTATTTAGAGGACGCTCTCACCTATTGGTTTAAGCAGGTATCAAGTATTACAGCATTTTCCCACGAGCCTTTGGGACCCTCTCCCTTTTTTCACGCTCAATCAGATCCCACGCGACTGTCTCCCCTTTTTTGTAAGGATATCCCCTCCCTCCGACGGACCATCCATCCATCCAGAGGAACATTCGGGGGGGTCCCCCCTGCAGGGAAGGGACAATATTTGACACTTCATTCCAAAGAGGGCCAACGAGTCATCATCAGAGGAGGCATATGCTTCAACCCTCCCTACCACACGCTCCGATGGGCACCAAATGCATCTGATGCTAGGAAATATACGCGACGGCGCCATACTTTCACACCCTATTTATTTCTAGATGGATTGATGTGTATAGGAAGGCTCATTATTTGTGGCTTTACGAGTATATTTTACTCAACAGGGGACATAAAATTGGGTTATGTCATTGACGTTCGTATCAGAAATAAACTTCACCTGTGTCACAAACAGCTCTTTTCAGCAGTGGTATGCCTCATTCCCTGGCACTGAAATCACACAACCAACAGGTCAAACCCACGTCCTTTTTCACAGATCAGAACTCGCGAACTGTGT
The DNA here is from genome assembly GCA_000934665.2 of Catajapyx aquilonaris. NCBI lineage: Eukaryota > Metazoa > Arthropoda > Diplura > Dicellurata > Japygidae > Catajapyx > Catajapyx aquilonaris. The sequence goes on along the minus strand of KZ538868.1, from coordinate 28,964 downwards.
TCAAATCATTATCTCAAGGCAAGAAGATAACACTTACGAAGGTCTGGGTCAAATGAATGTGACACAGGCATTTTTCTGGTAGCCTGTGTTGTAGCTACCCATGATCATACCTGTTGCATGAAAACAGTGTGAGGAGAGCTCCAAGGGATCAGAAAAACAACAATTGCGGAGTTGGGGAAAATGGGAGTAATGAAGGGGGGGGGGGGGAGGGGGAATTATTTCAGTGCAAAATTGTACACAAGGTCACTTACTCTTGTTTTCATACTGTTTAATGAGGAATAACCTACGTGGCTCCCATATTGTTATATCACTTTGCTTTTGGGAAGCATAGTTCATGATAGAGCTCGGATGACATGTACACAATTACTTTAATTCTGAATAAATAATTCCATAGTGACAAGCCATGCACTTGGCTCTCCCACTTGCCTACTGCTCAACCTTCCAGAATATGACACAAACTTCGACAGTGGAAATTTAAAAATGCATCAATATTACGTAGTTAATTGAAGGGCTTACTGCAACAACAGTAGGTTGGCCCCACAACATTGCCATAATGGTGGAAATTGATAATAGTGTATTCCTTATTCATGATCTTCAACCTGTAATAAACCATAATAAGCTCTTCAGATGTGTGCCAAAATGTGAGGCAATTTTTGCAGCAATGTGCAAATAAATCTATTTTCCCACACTTGAACTTTAGAGTCCATTTTCTCTGATTGTGCGAAGTGTGGGTTAGTTCACTGTTGCAGTCAGTCCTCCAATGATTTCTATGGGTTCTAAATAGTGAATTTCAAGATGTAGATATTACACAGGGTAGGGAATGCCAAATTCAGCAAAACAAATCTGCCTGGCTTTTACGCAAAACATGTTTTTAAGGGTTGGTTAATTTGTTGCCAACAATAACTATCAAAACTGAAGATGAATGAGTTTTATTGATGGGTAAGTTTGGTGCTTCCAGGGCTTTGGAATGTTTAATTCCTATTACTTTGCCTTGTGACCAACCTGTGTCATAATAATTTGAAGTATAGGTTGCTCAGATTTTGCCTCTCATCAAATTGCTGATTATGCCAGTGCCTTTGACTAGTTTAGAGTGTAAGCAAAATGCTTAATTGCTTATACTGTAAATGAAGGTTATTACTTGAAGGTCTTGTGCTGAGCTTGCTTGTGCACTGCTAATGCTTCACAGTCAATATTTGTTGCTGCATAGAGGTAAACTTTTTCTGTTTATGTCAAGTTTCACAACATTCTCCACTGTCTTTTGAGAAATGAAGTCTTGCCTTACAAAAGGCTCAGCTACAATTTTGTTGAAATGGAAGTAAAAATTGTGCGAAATAGTTGTCGCCACACACCTACTGGTGATCAGATGAAGTGGTCTGGATACACAATGTTGCTGGTGGAACAATCACACCTGTAAGTAAGGGCTGAGGAGGGCCTGCTTGAGCCATTACTATTTTTATTCCTTTGCTCTACCCCTCCATTCTTAAGTTACTTCGATAAACTAGGTTTAAGCTTTATCATGTTGTGTGTATTGGCCATTGCATCGAGTGTGCTGACCAACTGTGGTTGTAGAAGACTTTGATTTGTCAGCAGATTTACTATCCAAGCATTTATTCTGTTCATTACCTTGTCTCCTATCATCGTACAATTTGCCCGCGGAATGATGACGTGGGGAAATCCTAATCATATATGTGATAATACTGTATAATTTATTGGTATTATTCAGGTCTCATAAGAGGAGTCACATAAGAGGAGTGACTAGATTGACTAGACCTATACAGTCAATTGTTTCTGACTAGCTATAATTGGAACTTAACCCTGACCCCTCGATAAAATTCAAAACATGTGCATGACAGTCTGGTGCAAACAAACACACTTGTGCTACATTGCTGAAACAAAATCTGAAAACATTTTCCACTGATGAACAAAGTGAGAGTTATGGTCCTTGCTGGGGAAGCTACTCATTTTAAGATCCAAAAAAAGTCATGTCAGGTCGCATGTCTGCTTTCTCACTTTCAGATGCATCTATCAGTATGCAAGGCATCTCATGGTGACTCTCATGGTGATCTCGAGTAGAACTCACAATATTTCTGCAAAAAAATGTTTATTTTTGGTCAAGGTCGATAGCACCTCCCACTACAAAGATTACAGATTCTCTCCTGGAAGCACATGTTCTTAAGTAAAGTACATGTTGCATGATTCTTTGTAATGAGTACAAATGAGTACAAGATCAGATAAGTCTAAAACCGTAATAAAATAGCTTGGCAGAATAAATAACACCTTGAGAGTATACTGGCTAGAATGAGCAATTTCTACTTATTCCCACTAAGTAGAAAACAACTCGAGTAAAACCAAATAAAAAAAGTTTGAATACAAATAAATAGATTTTCGTGCGTAATACTTATATGAGATTGGAAAATATACTGTTAAGTATTTCATGAAGTACTGTATTGCGTGGACAGTTTTATACCTGATATGGGCTGCCCCACCCTCGGGTCAGTGCATTTCGAACCAACCTTTTCCCGATGGTCTCAACATGAAAACCAATCTTCACTAGTTCCGCGTGATCCAGTATTTTCCGCCCATCAAATATATATGCTGGCTTCTGCATGTTGGCATACAGTTTGTGGTAGTCCAAACTCTGAAAAGTAAGGTTGGTTTGATACTGTTTTGGACTTATGACAATAGCATTTACAATAGCATTTCAATAGCATTTACAATAGCATTTATGCTCGTATTAATTTATAAATTTATGGTTGGCGAATTCAATTTGGAAATATACAGGGTGTTTCTCTACCTAAGTGACAATCCAGAGGGGGACAAGGGAGAGTTGATGGATTAACATATTATTCACTCCTGGGCTGTATTACTCTGGTCCAGACACTGTGCAACATTTGGGTATGTCTTTACCAGTTTGCATGCTGCAAACTTTGTTACATTGCCAGAGGTGCCTTTGTCCTTCCCCCTTGGGCAGAGTAAACACCCTGTATAGTTAGGCTTAGAAATATGCTTTTAAAAAATTGTAGAAAAATATACAGTGGTGGCCATAATTATATTAACTTTTTGTTTTTTGGGCGTAACTTTTTCAGAGCGATCCAATTGAGCTGAAATTTGAACATGCTATCCACAATGGCATGTAAAGAGAATAATTATGTAAGATTTGAAGAATTTCTTCTGCAGAAGAAAAGTAAACAATGTTTTTGTTTATTTTCTCACGTACTTCAAAATTAAACAAAATTTTCAACAACCATAACATTCTGAAAACTCGACCAAATGCTACAAAACTTGACAAGCTAATCACTCCCATCTTGTACTTGGGTTGGTAACCCTTGGCGTCAATGACAGTTTGACATAAGTGAGGCATTCAAGCGACCAACTTGTCCAACACCGATTGTGAGATCATCTTCCACTCTACCGCCAGTTGGTTGTACTTATGGGTGGTAATGGATGCTTTTTTGTTCTTTAGATCCTCCCATAAGTGCTTTATTGGATTGGGGTCCGGAGATCAGCTTGGCCAGTCCATTATGGCCACCCTCTACTGGTGCAGCCAAGTACAGACGAACGCGGAGGAGTGCTTTGGGTCGTTGTCATACTGGTACAGGAGAGATTGGCCCAAAGCATTCCTTGCTTATGGCCACATGACTTCTTGGAGGATATCCCTGCACACTTCCTTGGGCTGCTGTAGCTCTCCTGCAATTGATCTCCTGCACCTAATTGTAGGTATCTTGACCAAGGAAGTGTGCAGGGATATCCTCCAAGAATTCATGTGGCCATATGCAAAGAGTGCAGGGAGACGGAGTGGCGCCACGGTAACACGCGCGCCCACGGAAGTTAAGGTCCCGGGTTCAATCCCCACCCGGGGTTCCCACCTTCTTTCGTGCAGAGTTGGGCCATCTCTGGCTTCGTTTCGGGTGGCAATTTCCGATAGACTAAACCACTCGGGGGAGTTCACAAAATGACCACTACTCGCCCGCGCACACGCACTTTGCACATCCCCTCCTAACTACCTTGGAGTATACTAATAAGATTATTCTTAACTCGCTCCAAAAAAAATCCTGATGGTGGTGATGGTGGTAATCCACCCCCCCCATATATATATATATATATATATATATATATATATATATATATATATATATATATATATATATATATATATATATATATATATATATAAATAGATGTGGGGTAATGCAAAAAAAAAAGAAGAAGAAGAAGCAAGGAGTGCTTTGGGCAAATCTCTCCTGTACCAGTATGACAACGACCCAAAGCACTCTTCCGCGTTCATCTGCACTTGGGTGCATCAGTAGAGGGTGGCCATAATGGACTGGCCAAGCTGATCTCCGGACCCCAATCCAATAGAGCACTTATGGAAGGATCTGGGATGTCATCTAAAGAACAAAAAAGCATCCAGTACCACCCATAAGTACAACCAACTGGCGGTAGAGTGGAAGATGATCTCACAATCGGTGTTGGACAAGTTGGTCGCTTGAATGCCTCACCTATGTCAAACTGTCATGTGTCATCGACGCCAAGGGTTACCAAACCAAGTACAAGATGGGAGTGATTAGCTTGTCAAGTTTTGTAGCATTTGGTCAAGTTTTCAGAATGTTATAGTTGTTGAAAATTTTGTTTAATTTTGAAGTACGTGAGAAAATAAACAAAAACATTGTTTACTTTTCTTCTCCAACTCAGAAATTCTTCAAATCTTACATATTCTCTTTAAATGCCATTGTGGATAGCATGTTCAAATTTCAGCTCAATTGGATCGCTCGGAAAAAGTTACCCCCAAAAAACAAAAAGTTAATATATTTATGGCCACCCACGTTTGTACACAACTATGCACCAAAACCAAAATAGTAAAAATAAATTTAGATTCAAAAAAATACTGCAAGAAATGAAATGAGTCAATTCAGGATTATTGGATGGAGTGAATGAACTGCTACTGAAAAATTTTCCACATTGACATATTACTATAACCTCCTGACACTTCATGTCGTCATCAGCAAAAAAAAATTGGCGCCAACTGGTGATGCCAGCAGGACTGTAATCTGTTGGTATCCCATGATTACAATCTGGCCTCAATAGGTGTAGCCACCTAGTGTCCAATATCTGACTTGGGCCGCGAAAATTAAATTACCGGTACTCATGAAAATGGCGGATGCTGCTGCTGAAGTTAGGCGCTCATCTGATTAAGTATTATTCTTCTACTCATGTTTAGAGTGCGATTTTCGCAATGCAGTGAATGTCCTGGGATTCGCAAGGAATGTGTATTAGGAAATACGGAAAGATGTGTATGTGACAATCTTTGTTGCTGTAGAGAACTGGTAATTTTGTTTTCTTTCTGAGAACAAATGTCCATTTAAATGGTCATCCGGATAAAGTTTTTTTAGCTGAATGAGCGGTGACTTTTCTTTAAGTGCGTGTACCTATACACCCACAAGGAAGTGTGCTTTGCACTACAGTTCAGTTTTAAAATCTAGAATAGTAAGGTATACCATTCTAGGGGGTAAGAAGGGAAGGAGCAAGCCCCATGCCTGGAGTGGTGGCGTTCAAAAATAATTGCAGTTTATCTTTAATTGACTGCTGAGACGAATTGCTATCATGAATTCCACAAATGAATTTAAAAAACATTGTTTGGAGGATAGAGCACTATGTTAGTGATCCATCAAGTGGCATTTAAATTATCAGCTTTCATCTGTTCTGCTTTTGTAGCAGCAATTGGGTTGTACTGTTCTCATTGGTTGTTTGTCATTATTTATGTCAATATTTGAAAATATCTACGTTTAAAGAAAGACTCCATAAAGCTGTATGACGAGGTTTTCTGTGAATGGTGTAATATGCAAGAACCGTTAACAGCACATCACATAATATACGAATGCAGATATTTCGACACGCCGAGAAAAATTAATTTGTACAACCTCCCCTCTTACCCCCCTACACTTTTTCGTTTCCTTTTGGAAGGATTAACAAAAAACCAAATTTTCTGTTTATATGCTTTTTTTCACAATGTAAATAAAAGAATCAACTTTTCAATGTAATCCGGGAACCTCTAAACATCTGATAATTTGCCAAATTTGTAATTACAAAAGTAAACTGCAAAAAAAAATGGGTGTGCATGTGTCCCCCAATACAGGCGTACGCCTGAGCACGGGGTATGAAAATAAATAAAAATAAAAATAAATGTCAATATTTTAGAACTATAATTTTTTTTCTCGTTTCTTAGTAGGAATATGTTCAGAAAATGCAATAGGAACTGACACTGCGTTACTCAATTCTTCTCGGGTCTCAGGAGGATAAATAGAAGTTCACCAGCAGCTGGTACCCCATAAATGCAAAAAAGGGGCAGGTCTAAGGCGTGCAATAATTCCCCAGACTATGCTTTATTTCCCAGGGTGTATACTCACGATACAAACTTACCAGAAATTCATCCCACTCAGTACATATGACCAGGGCATGAGCTTGCGTTGCGGCATCATAGGGGTCACTATGCACAGACACCAATCTATGCAAATCTCCATCCCCTTCATGTGCCTCCTGAGGCATCTCTTGTGCCAAATCACGCATGATCTGGATGGGCTCAACCTTAGGGTCATAAACCCGTAAGAAGGCTCCTTCCTCTAGCAAATAGCGAGAAACATGAATGGCAGGGCTTTCCCTGGTGTCAGCAGTGTTCTTCTTGAAGGCAAATCCAAGAAGTGCAATGCGCTTTCCAGTAACAGTGTTGAACAGGCTCTCCACCACACGCCCAGCAAAGCGTGACTTCTGGTACTCATTGATGTCAATTACTCCCTGCCAATAAGCAGCTACTTCAGGTAGATTCAGGCACTCAGAGATGTATACCAAGTTCAAGATGTCCTTCTGGAAACAACTGCCACCAAAACCTGTGAACATATAACATTACAATAACACAAGGTTTTTACAAGCGGGATTTGACAAAAATGATATCACAGGTGCAGGAACACCATTCTGACAAGCATACAGTGAAACCTCGAGTCATTATGTTCGTTGGGACCTATGGAAGAAAGTGATGGACGTGGAAGAACATTAAATGCTGTGGCCTATACTGTGTAAAAAGTCACATTTGCCTGTACATATTTTCGACAGCAAACAACACCAATGTTATTTTCCACTGTCAAGTCCAGTCTGTGTTACTTTGTTGTAAAGCAACTAATAGTAGCACTTTCCCTTTATAAACTGAATAATAAACCCTTAATATTTATAATTAATAATGTTTGATTGGTTTTAGTGATGTTATGAGCATACAAAAACAGTCTCATGGACTCAAAAGCACAAATTGCTTCAGAAAAACTCAGCATTAATTTGGGCTTGGCTTTATTGTTATATCACCACCATCACCATCTTGCCCCTCCAGCTTGTTGTCTGGCAGGTAAAAGTGTGTTCACAAGCTGGGGAGAATTGGTCACAGCGAGCATGAGAAGCCAATAACATTCTCCCATCCCATTCTTCCTTTTGACTTCTCACCCACCCTAAAATGCTTTCAATTCGCTCAAAAACACCAGTTCTCACAAGCTTGCGATCATACCTTACGATGCATGCAACATAGTACAGTCTAACTTGACACAGTCCAAACTGCTAATACTTGCTACATCACATTCCAAAAACATTACCTTATATTATTACTACATGTGTTCTAACATTTGTGAGTTCTTAATTTTGTTATCCCTTAAAAATGATCACTCCGGGATTCACATTCTTTGGGACTAATAATTCTGATTGATAGATGTGGGAAAACAATAAATCAAGAAATGATAGATGAGGGTTTATATCCTTCCCATTGTTTTACTAGGATTAATTAGGGGACTATAAAAATTGAACAATCAATCCAATAAAATTATACATCTGGGATTGACAGATGGAGATTTCACCACATTATATTGTTCTGTCACTTTTCATCATGGACATTACTGCAGCAAAATGTATGTAACAACTTGTGGTGGCCAAACCTCCTAACATATATGGCACACTTTCTCTTAGCATAGTGCCATAATTTATGTTGCTTTGTATGCTTTGTAACTGACAAATGCAGTAGAATTCATCGTAAATAAGTGTACACACCCACTGAGGCCTGTAGAAACTTGGGACCTATCCTGGAATCCATCCCAATAGCCTTGGCCACTTCTGATATGTCAGCTCCTGAAGCTTCACACACTGCAGACAGAGCATTTATGCTGGAAATCCTCTGTGCCAGGAAGGCATTGGCAGCCAGTTTTGATAGCTCGGAGGACCATGTGTTCATTGTAATAATTCGCTCCCTTGGAATCCAGTGTTGGTACAGCCAACTTAGCTGCTCCACCGCCTTCCGACCCTCAGGAGTCTCTTCTCCTCCAATAAGAACCCTGTCAGCATTGACCAGATCATTCACAGCTGTACCCTCTGCTAGAAACTCTGGATTTGACAGGACCTGTAAGAATATGGTTTCATGATTAACTTTTTAATATGATAATGACAGGTTAAAGGCAATAATAATTGGTCATATTTTGTCCAATCAAGATGCCATATAATTTTATAGAGTTACTCAGAAACTACAGTATGTGCCAATGTGTTTTCTCATTCCACTACAATTTACATGGCCTGGAATCAATGGCAATCCTTATGCAGTGGTGCCTCGTACTTGAACTGAATTTGTTCCAGGAGATCGTTCGAAGTCCGAATAAGTTTTTCCCATAAGAAATACTGGAAAGTGAATTAATTCGTTCCCAGATCCTAAACAATACCTATTTCTATGAACTTAAACACATGACACAACCCTGCTTAACCCAACACTAATGTTAAACCAGTCAGAGAAACCCCCACTAGTTCTAACGCATACTCGACTCTCTTCATGCAATGACTTTACAGCCTCCAACAGGTGACCCTTCACACCATCGAGACTCAGAACTTCCCACAAACCTTCCCTACTTACTGTGTCATAGGCTTTCTCTAAGTCTACAAAGGCAACAAAAACCTCGTTTACAGCTAAATACTTTGATATCACAAGTTTCATACAGAATATCTGATCTACACACCAGATTTACCCTCCCTCTGGCTTAGCTCACTATGCAGTTTATGCAGGTTTTACTAACTTCTTTCATTTATCAGTCCCAGGTGCGAAGAATTGGTCCCATGCTAGTACTGTATCACCAAACCCACCAACAATAAAGCTATAAAAATACTGAAAACACATGAGAGTAACGCAGAAATGCTTTCACAGCAAGAGCGAGAGACGACTTGGGCGCACAACAGAATGATGACGTTTACGCAGCGAGTACATTTTTTTCACCATGAGTGCAGTTCGAACTTAGCATCATCGTTCGAACTCCACATCAAATTTATCTCAAAATTAGTGTTCGAACTCTGGAACGTTCGAAGTTAGGGGTGTTCGAAGTATGAGCCCCCACTGTATTACTGTATACCACTGTATACCTGATACTGGACATCTGGGCGTGTGTTGGCTTTCAAAACATTCATGATGCTCTCCGCAGCTCGAACTGGTACAGTGCTCTTCTCCACAACAATCTTGTAACCTGTGCTAACCTCCGCAATCTTACGGGCAGCTGATTCCACATACTTGAGGTCTGCAGCACGTCCCTTCCCTATACCAAAAGTCTTCGTAGGAGTGTTGACTGAGATGAATATTAGATCAGCTTCCTTGATGGTAGAATCCATGTCAGTGGAGAAGAAGAGGTTGCGGCCTCTGCATTCCTTCACCACTTCATCTAGTCCAGGCTGAAAAGACAAGCAGAGCATGTTTTACGTAAGCTGTTCACTGAGCTGACAACAAATCAACCAGTCTGTGTTCCAGTAAGCACAATTAGGCCCATAGCCTTGAAAGTGCAGGCAACTTGTATCCTGTGCCACAACTTGGGAACTAACCTTGTTTCTTAATCTGGTCAAGTATTGCAAATATGATTATCTTTACATATTTACAGCATTTTAAATTCCATGATGTCGGTGACCTACATTTGCCTATAACATCCCACCTGCCCTGATGTCCGGTGATGCACATTCAGGAAGGTTACAAGATCCGACTTCATTATCCCTCCAGGATTGGGGAAAATCTAACATGTAAATATACAGTAGGTTATTCACATTGTGGAATTCAAAAATGCTACTAAAAGTGCATTTACAATAGTTGACCAGATTAAGAAAAAAGTGACGTGTCCTTGCTGCTTGTATTAAACTAAGGCAGGAGGGAACCAACTGTTCTACGTTTGAAATTCTCTGCCGATTTTACGAGGTGAGGTGGTAAAACCGTTTAAATAGCTGTGCAAAAACCAATAGCTCAAATTAATCATGCTTTGGAGGAGTAAGGGAGGACAACTTTTGCCATTGCACACTGTCGAGATATTTCCCAATTTCGAATCCGGAGCCAAGATGTCGTGAGCCATTTTTAAAAAACTCCTCCCCTTGTAGATCTCGAAATTATTATTCTAATGGATTGAAACTCCGTCGGGGCCCTCAATTGGCCCTTCCTCGCCATGCCGTGAAAATTTCAGGTCCGTACATCCAGCGAGACACCCGCATCGGCGGTGCAAAGGCAGAGTCGCGGCTGCAGCGTTTTGCTGCACCTGTGACTCGGCCAACTTTCGCCCACAATTCTCAAAAATCGCAGAGGCATCCGGCGCCCTTAATGCGTACGGCGCCCTTAAAGTGTAGAGGGCCAGGTGGTAAAATATGAGGTAAAAACAACAGAGTGCATCGGTGTCGTACCCAGCTTCTTAATCGGACGAGATTTTATAGCCTATTGCACATGGACAATGAGTTAGCGGACCAAGGCCGGATTATTTGGAGGTCCTCGAGCTGACTTTTGCTTTTTGAAACAGGTGGAGCAGATGTGACGTCACGAAACTTTGAAGACGCCATACGCATTAACTACACAATGGCAGCCAAAACTAGTTTCCCTTCACCCTGAATATTTAAAATGGCTTAGATATTCTGCAATACTAGTCATGCAGAAAAAGTGCATCCATGTAAGCAAGACATGTGCCACCATATGTTCGTCAAATCATACTTTCACACAGCTGCAGTCATTTTTGAAGGCTGTCTGTATCATTCGATGGAGAACATATTTCCATCTCCCACAGCCCCCATTGGCAGATCGCCAATGTAAATTGATATTCAGATAGGTGGCATGCTGTTATGCTATTTATATTGCAGAAAAACAATTATTTGGAGTCTCAAATCATGTAACCAAAAGAGAACCTTTTCCAATTTTTCCCCGAAAATTCAACCCCCGTGCGGCAGTGTTAAACCCTAAAAATATATATTTGTTTAAATTTTTTTCTTCATCTCCATACCATAGAACATCTTTTTCGCATAGGTAGGTTTTGATTAATAACATATATTTTTTCTCCATACAAGTGCGATCCACCCTAATGTACACGGGTCGAGTATTAAAATTTTTGTCCAGATGCAAAGTTTGCACTCCAGACTTTAATCTGGAGTGCAAATCGCTTACGTGGAGTGCTTAATTTTTAATTACTGGGTATAGCCATGTTTAAAAGCAGAGCCAATTGGAATGCAAACTTTGCACTCCAAGGCTCAGTTTGGAGTGCAGATGACAATTATGGAGTGCAAATTGCACCTTTGCATCTGAATATTTCGACCCCTGGAGATGTTGTGACTGAATTGCAGGCTGTCTTCATCTTTGGCATTTGTATTCATAGGAATTCTGATGTCAAAAAAAACAGAGAATCCAGTTGGGTGGAATTGGAAGGGGAGAGGTTTAGGGAAGGGAAGAACAAGGCAGTGAAATGGAGGGGAGAGAAAGAGAAATAATATTATTACACTGTAACAATAGATGTCCATTACAAGGAAGAGAACTTTGTACAGCATATTTCAATTAAAGCAATTAATTCCACGAAACTTCCAGCATCTTGGCAACTTTGTTACCTGACCACTTTTTCTCCCCTTCTGAAGGTCAGTGGTCTTATGTCTTTAAAAAGCAGGAGTGAAGGACCTCTCATGATATATCTACCTTTCCCCACCCCTAAAGCTATTGCCACTGGCAAGGTAATTGTGGTCATCGCAGACCCAGGGAGTGACCTTGACTACATTCCTTCAATTCCAATGACCTTTCCAGTTAACAGGAAGGGGGGGGGGGGGGGGGGGG
>KZ538868.1:0-16822 GCA_000934665.2 Catajapyx aquilonaris | reverse complement strand
TCTCTCTCTCTCTCTCTCTCTCTCTCTCTCTCTCTCTCTCTCTCTCTCTCTCTCAAATGCCCTTGCCTAGTTTGCAGGCAGGGGTATTGGGAAGTCCATCGTCCTTGAATGAACCTTTGTTGTCAAGTAATACGTGCAACCTAAATCCATCATAGATGAGGCAACCATTCACACCAACATTACGTCATGAAGCATGTTTTTCCATGTTTTTCTGCCCTTTCTGAGAAGCATAGTGGAATTCTGTGCGTCATTTGGTAGAAGAATATATCAAAGGTTAAAATAATGGTTTGTAAAATATTGAAGCGGCTGAGAGTGACATACAGGGTGGTCCAACTTCAAGTGTCGTTTTATAACGGCTATTAATAGAAGCGCTTTACGATTATCGTAGCAGCCACGTGTAAAATGGCCCATTTCAGCGCCATCGAAAATATTAGCTGTGTTTCATTTGCAGGCTTCCCCCTTGCATTACAGGTCCATGGTCCATCTGGTGCCTTGGGCGTCACCCATTTCACCCAGGCGCATCGCAGGTCATGTGTGCACCTCCTTTTTTCCAGGTCAACCCAGCAGCAGGGTTGATTACGTGCGTGCTGCTATTGGCAGCTAATATTTTCGATGGCGCCGAAGTGGGACATTTTACACGTCTCTGCTACGTCATCGCAAAATCACTGCTATTAATCGCCATTATAAAACGACACTTGAAGTTGGACCACCCTGTATACACTGACTATGAGCTTAGCAAGCATAGCAATAATGCTGACTTTGCAAATGGCTTTACGTATAAGTTAATGTGATATAAGTACACTCCCTGGGAGTATATCTTGAATTTCACTTACATGTAGTCGTCCTTTCACATGACTATGTATTTTATTCATCATAATGGGAGAAAATATTTGTCTGTAGTTTTCCCATGACTCACTTTACAATATGTTGTCGTCAAATTGGCTATCAAACTGTAAACAGACAATTATGACTGTTATGAGAGACTCTTATATTATACATCCAACAAAATCTTTTGTAATTTGTGGGAAATTCACTACCAAATGGCTGGTCTCCCAAACGCTCCATAAATAACCCTTTAGGTGTGGCATAGTAGGTGTGGCTTGTTCCTCCGAGGAACATGCCTGAAGCATACTAATGGCTTTTAATAAAATCTCTCCTCCATTATGATGATGCTCTATAATTTCTAACTTATGTGGCTGAGAAACTTTTTTTTTTCAGAAAGCATTTCCTCACCTCATAAATGGGCAATCTGTCCGAGTTCCATTGTGCTATCCTCTCAATGCTCTTGTCCACCACAGTGACGGTGATGTTTGGACATTTCAGGGCAATGACACTGCAGGTTGGACCGCCCACGTACCCTGCACCGATGCAGCACACATTCTTGATTGCCATGGCCTGAAATCGGATTAATGATGACTCGTTAATGCCCAATAGACCACCTGTCCCTTTCATAACTCCCTGAGAGATCAACACATGGAGATCTATTTGCATGGAAATAAAGAGAGGTATGTAAATCCTGGATGTGTGGTTATATGCCTTTAGGTGTTTATCCTCTTCTGAAATGTGTATGCAGCATTACCCCAGTATGAGTTTGATCCCAGCAGAGGTTATATCCAAGGTGTGCGGAGCCTTATTCCAGGCAACCTAACCAAGCGGCGAGTGGGCTGGTGTCATCCGTCCGTCACCGGCAAGGAAGGTCGACTGAGATGCCCTGCTTGCGTGCTCCGCCGGGCCCAGAGTGATGTGTGGTGTGTGGTACGGAGCCGGCTTGACCCACACCCTCCCAACACCAGTCCGTCTGGTCTCTGGTGTGAGTGGTGTCTGCTGCAGTGCTGCTCTGCCTGTTTGAGACCGGCCGAGCAAAAGCCGACCACAACTTCCCACCTCTCGTCCCTGTCTCCACTCCGACTCCACCACACTCCTCTTCCAGCCAATGAGAAACTGCCTGCTGCATCGATATCATCGCCCACTCAGCTGTGAATCGATTTTATTCCGGACATCCCTCCGGAGGGAAGGCATTCGAGGGGGAGAGACATCCGGGCGCGGGGTTGCCACGTCTCCATCAGACTCTGATATGCCACATCCTGCAATGTACTGCACGCAGTACTAATTTTGTTCCCGGTCCATGGCTCTCAATCTCTCATTTGCTTGTCGCAAGGTTGAGTCCGGCGGATAAGCACAAATGATGAATCACGCCTTGTCTCTCTTCCATGTAGGAAGTTTATATGACAAACACACCAGCTGACAAATATACCGTATACTAGCTGCTGTACATACGATAATAATAATTATACTCACCCTGGGTGGGTTGGGATGACTAGGTGACGCTGGGGTATATTTCTATTTACATTAACGCCATCCCAAATACACTACCTTTGCAGACTGTGCCTTTTGCAGCGAATCACAATAAGGCCTCTATTCACAGAAACCACGCTAAATACGCTCGCTCTATATTAGACTATATTGCACTTTTAGGAGTGAATATTACGAGACACATTTATTGCACCCGAGTATATTCCCTCTGAAGGAATTCGGAAGTTGCGCAAATACTCTTATTTTGTTTCAAAACATTTCAAATTACAATATGAACAAGTTGCATAATGCATTGTAGTTTCAGTAGGCAACTCAATCAAGTGCAATGATCAGGCTACTAATAGTTATAACAAGAGAAATATTACACTCCTGGTATATCATACACCGTAAGTAGTCAGATAGCTTAACCGTATGGTAGTTGCGTGCTATCAGAAGTCAGCCAATACAATATATACAAGGAGGAACCTGATGATGGTGATAGTAATTAGGTAATTATATCACTCAGTGATGGAGACTGCTTCTCTCGGATGCTTGTGTAGGCCCTACTGTAATTATATGCTACACCTATAATTATGATAAGGCTGATCATTTTCCAGAAGGAAGCATATAGCAGTCCATATTCGTGATTGGGCTTATATGTGATTACAGCAGGACACACGTAGTACAGTAGGCTACGTCACACCACCTGATGACGCGAGTGGCCAACTCAGTTCTGATGGGATTTATGCTATATAGTAGATATATTGGCCAACTTGAACTGCCGCTAAAACTTCTCATAACAGATCACGAACACACGAAATCTTGTCCAAAATACTAATGCATTTTTTGCGTGGCCTTGAAAGATTTTTTAGTGTAGGCTACTTTTGTCAGCCTATATACCGGTACGGAAAACATGCGGCACTCCACTCGTCCACTGTATGAAAGCAAAGCGATTGTTATTGCATCTACCAATATGTAATTGCCTGACCTCACCTTGCCTTCATTTGAGTTCCAGTTAACAATAGAATTTTTCTACATTCCCAAGATATGAAGAGCATAGCCCTTGAGGGTTATTGCGCACTTTCTTCCCTTTCGAAATATACCATATTGTTACATTATAGCCTTTTCTGCTGAACATCTGTTGTATAAGGATTCTGACAAGTGCTGTCTAATACTGCTATAATAATACATGAGGTGATAATACGAATAGGATATACTTAAAACTTGGATATTTATTTGTCGTGACAATAACTCACTCATTGTGTGAAAAATAACCTCTGCAATATGGTTCAGTAATGAGGACTTATACATGTCCGGAAATACGTATAATATGATTTCATAATCATAATATGTGCTTGATGTTCGTGATTAATCTTCGTCCTCGTCTTTTTCCTCGTCTTGGTTGATGCAGTACCCCTTGCTGCAGATGTGCTGAAGGGCAGCCTTGGCTTCTGGAATTCCAAAACTGGCTGCGTGGCGAATGAGGTCGTGGGCCTCCCTAAACGGTACCAACCAAGCAAGGATGACCGGAGGCGGAGGAAGAAAAAAAATAGAGAGAAGGAATATTATCACACCACCTTCTTGAATGACTCTTCTATAGGCCTAGTATTTATTATATCTTGCTGCAACCTCCTGACATGTTGAAGCTGGATATTTGGCTATAGTGTACCAACCCTGGTTTGAGATCATCAGTGTATCCTTGCATATGACCAGCAGCGAGGTTGTAGGCGGCATGAGGATGACCCTGGTCAGCAGCCTTTCGGAACCACTCCATGGCCTTGGAGTGGTCTTGGTCAACTCCTTTGCCTAAATTGTCGTAATGAGCATCAGTTATGTCAATAACTTAAATAAACCCTTGCACCACCATCACATCAGTCATCAGCATATAACCACTCTGGGTAATGCTAACGGATGTGAATAATAAACACTTGGGTAGATGTATCACAGCTTAAAATCGGTGATATGTTTCAAACCGGTAGCAACACGGAAGTAGAGTTACTTCTTTATTAGTTACATTTTGTTAGCATTACAATGCATTAAGGAGAGTAATAGACCATAGACGTAATAATTCTAACCTTGTAAATATCGTTGGCCAAGGCTGTGCTGAGCGTGCGAATCTCCCAGATGTGCGTAAATGTGATGCGCGTGGAAATGGAACAGGTCTGGATTGAGAAATGCCAGGACGAGAATGAGGACCAGAAACACTATCACTGACACCTGCGGAATATAAAATAGCATATTCTTACAAGATATGCACATATATTACCCTGGATGATGAAACCATTAATCATACCGAGTTGTACAGGAGGCCTACTACATGACATATTGCAGTAGGCTATGGAGGTGAATTTGTTGCAAAAGTTACTGGAGCAATACCGCAGTGTGACGCAGTGAGATTGCATTGGGAGATGTGGAAACCACCGCATGGCAGCATACTATAATTTATTTATGTATTGTGAATAATATTATTTTAATATGCTCTGATTAGAAAGTTAAATGAGGGTAGGAACGTAGGTATAGCCAGGTATATAGCTGAGATCATGAAAAGGTAAATATATACTGTACGTACTACTTGCGTATTTGCGTATTTATAGGAATTTTATTACACACGTATACTACATTGGCATGTAGCCTATAAGTTATGTGTTTATTTTCTCATTGAGAGGCTTGCAAGTGCGGCTAAGTAAAGAGGTTGTAGCCTACATGAAATGCTTCAATGATAGTGTATTTCCACTAGTTGCTTACATCAGCCTTACTGTTTGTTGACATATGAGTTGCGATTGATACAGGAAATCAGCACATTTCAATCCCATATTGACTATAGTACGCCTTCTACTGCCTGGTCAGTTATTCTTGCACAGTACACCCTCGCCTTGCAACATTAATCCTGCGTGTACGAAAAACCCGATAAGAAGGCGGCCCTAAAGGTGCCGATATCACGAATGTCTTACTGTATAATCCGCACGTGTCCTGCGTGCATGCATTACGCTAGATATTGCCACCCAACATAATGTACACCAGGGAATTTAGCAGGGATTTTTCTTTGGGCGTCATATATACCGTACAAACACTTCCCAGAAACTTCTCCAAATGTTACATGTCATCACATGTGGTACGAATGCAGTGGTGTGTAGGCTATCTGCTGATTGCAATATTACACAATGAGATGATGACATACCTGAAGGAGGAGCACCCAGCATGGGTCGGGCTTCTTTCCCCTGGCGACAAGGACCTTTCCTCCGTATGGCAAATCGTCGTCCCAATCCTCAGGGACGTATCTGGGTCGGGCCTCCAGGCTACACTTAGTGGTGATCTTGCGATGTCTCTTTCGAACACCGCCGAGGATTGGTGTGGCTTCGGAAGAGCAAGGCGAAGATGTCGAAGACGATAGGGAGGAAGATGAGGAGGATTCCATGGTTGAACCAGATTCTTGGTGTCCAATAACCAGGTATTGAGCAGAGAACGGCCACTCTGCTGCCCGAGACACATTTCATGTGCAGCTGCTAATTATACCACGGATCGATTGGACCACTTCGTGTTTACTTAGAAACCCGTTGATAGGGGACTAATGCGCACGCCTTTTTTTCTCCTTCGATACACAGCAGGATACCTGCTACAGTGTGTTCCGATTGAAGCGTCCGCAGTGGTTACAGATTTATTATCATCGAGTTGCTTATTTTGAAACTGCTACTTACTTTTAGAGGCAATTAATATTTTTAGCTCACACAGTACAATAATGAGCTTATGCGAAATATATCCTGCTGCCAGGGCATTAAAATGAGCAAATCTGTATGATATTTGCATATGTATAGGCTAATGTAGTACAGTATTGATATCACCCGTTAAAAAAAGAAGCCAGAGCCTGCATAAAGTATGTTGCAGTAACATGAGGCTGACTCATTCTTATTCAGATAACTGGTATGTGAACCATAAGTCTGGATCGTCTGGATGGTGGTATAGGTCGCAGTTTGATTTCTCCCGCTTCCATGTGCATGAGTTGGCAATTAATGTGGCAGAGGGCAGCACCTCCCCATTCGCATCACCCATTCGCATCACCCATTCATCCGTTCGTCGATGGTATACTTGTTGACGAGAGATGAGGATGACCGACATCTGACGAGGTGTCCCCTAGTCCTCCTCCTCCTCTCGTGGCTGGCTGCCTGCCCATCAGGGGGTGGCCCTGTCCGTCAACCAGATGGACCTGTTTGTATGACACATCCGGAGCTTATTTTTATTATCTCCCCTGCATGCTGATTACTCACTCTTGTTTGTATCAATGCACCCTGCACCCCAGAGGACCAAGTTCAGTGCTATCTCTCTCTCTCTCTCTGTCTGCCACCCCCATGTGACATCCATGATTGTGCTCAAGGCACTGCCCTTGCATGTGCAGCACCATGTCCACCCAGCCTCCACTGATTGCCTACCACCCCTGCCCACAGCCGGGGGCTGCCATTGTGAGCGCAATGACCACTGTGAATCTCGACGACTCCCCTGTGAGGAGGATGTCCACCAGCGGACTTGGTGACGGTGCTGGGCAGCTCACCTGCAGCACCCCAGTCAGAAGCTCATCTTTAGAGACCTCCCAGCTCAGCCTCAGTCCCATGGCCTTCAGCCCCCTGCCAGACTCCAGTGCTCTCATCAACAGCGTGGACAGCCAGAATGCCCCTACCACCATCCCTATCATTGGATACGAGATCATGGAGGAGCGGGCCAGGTTCACGGTAAGGTGGCCAGTAGGGTTGACTGGTTCAGGGGTGTGTTAATGGTGCTTTTTTTTTCATTTGTTGCCAGGTTTATAAACTGAGGGTTGAGAATCCAGTCACTTCCGAGTCGTGGATGGTGCTTCGGCGGTATACTGATTTTGTACGACTACATGCCAAGGTGAGGAGTTTGTCAAAAGCACAGTCTCACTTGGGTCACTTTGGTTGCAAACTTCCCAAAAATATTTGCCATGTTGAAAATGACACATTTTGATGTTGATTTTGTGACTGACGACCTTGGAAACCCAATGTTTTCCATTTTCATGTGGATATCAAGTTGTTGTTCCCCCACCCAAGGCTCTCAGTTGCCATAATCATTTTAAGTTTCAAATAATTCTTGCCCTCCTCCCTTCTCCCTACCATATCTCTCCATGTTGTCACACCGACCTCGCACACATGCTCACAATTTTGTTCACTAATCCCGCAAGACCTGTCCTTACCAAGAAAAATTGTTTCACCACCTTATGTCTACAGCGCAATGCATAGAAAAAAAAATGTCTAATTCTTTATTGACTCGCCCTCGTATATACCTCTCTCTGTCTCTCTCTCTGCCCATTTCCACTCCTTCTGTCGTAGTATCATGTGTTCTGGATTAATCATTAATCATGCAAACCACCCTACGTATGCGGGATGTGATCTTCCCAGGGTAATAATTTTAAGATGCAATATTCAGTTTTTGGTAGATCAGGAACAGTTTAACTAAATGTAACCTTTGATGGGCTTAACAAGGTGAAGTAATATTATGTGCTGGAAATGGTCACCCTTCTCTGTCAGAAACATCTACATGAAGATTCACATATTTGAGTGGGTTATCTGTACATATCATTGGAAATGTGCTTTAGTTTTCCTTCAGCTAAGAGGTCCTTCAGGCCACAGATTGTTCCAAGTCACTTGATTTGTGATGACACAGTAGCTGATTCTTTTGGTTGTGGCATACTGAACCATCTTAGTGGAAGTAATGAATGAGCTCCACATCATTATTTGAGTTGTTCCACAACTACACACACTGTTGCATTTAGAAAACGATTGCACTTGAAATCAGGCAAGTCACACAACCAAGAACGTGGGTGGTCATAGTTCAGATACATTTGGTAGAACATGTTAGTCACTTACAAGACATGCGATGCAATATTTTACTCATGACCCAAGTAAATTTTTAAAAAATATGGATGTCATAAGTACATAAAATTTAGTTCCTGATGCGCAATGTAGTATATGTAAACCTGAATTACAAAACAATCAAGAGGCACATTTGACTGATTTGAAGGTGTGAGGAGTTTGAAGTTTAAAGATTGGATTGAACCTTATGGTATGAATTTTTTTTCATGAAATTTCCTATGATGTTGCAATATCTCTATCAGAAAAGGACTGTGAAATTGTGCCGAACTCAATTTTGACCAAAATATGACTTTTGAGTGTTCTGCATTTTAGTTCTTCATATGCTGCATCCTAAATTAATACTAGTTTCGAACTGGACCAATGTAGCTGTATGGAGAAGTACAGTTAATTGTACTAGGAAGAAGTATAGAGACAGTTGTAGAAAATTGTCTGATTTTTCTCACGATAGTTGCGAGAGGAGTTTTCATCTACAAAGTTGCCCCTTCCACCCAAACGCTGGCTGCGAGACAACTTTGAAACTTCCTTCTTGGAGGATCGCCTACAGGCACTGCAGCGACTGGTGGATGCTATAATACAGAAGCCCCAACTGCGGCAGTCTAACCTAGTGAAGGAATTCTTTTGCCTGGAGGAACCCCCCCTGTGTGCAGCAGACAACCTGGAGGAAAGTCGGGTCCTTCTGGAAATCGTGGAGGACTCTGTTTTGCAGCTCCAAAGGCAGGTTCGTGAGAGGGATGAAAAAATAAAAGAACTCACTCAGGCAGTTAATCTGCTCAGGAGACAACAGGACAGGTGAGTCCAACAGATTTCAGCTTCATTGAGATACTGAATGGTGACTCTTTTCAGGTGTTCCAACTGCAGCCGCATAACTACTAATGGTCATGTCACTGATTCATAATGTTGCAACTAGCCTTAAATATCCCAGCTTTTCCCTGTGATTGAGATTTTGGGAACATGGTTCAAGAGTGTTTATAAATTTATGTACATATGTTAAGGTATGTACTTGGGAAGAAGTGTGTAAAGCCAGTGAAGTTTTATTTTTGAAGCTTAATATTGTATTGTGTTTCATTGTAGCAAAGTCATGTTCATATCATCAATAAATTATTTTTCAATATTTGTAGAATCTAATTATTTCTGACGATTACCATATGTTATACATAGAAAGCACTCTGAACAGTAGTGTATTATCAGAAGTGGATTTGCATGTTTTAGTTGATTATTTATATGTAGTGTGACATGCTTTTCAGTTGAGGAATGTTTCTGCCTGGAGATCAGTTAAGGGAATCAAGATATTTATTCTAAATGTTGTATCACTTGCTTTCATTTGAGAATCACAAAAACCTAGAATTTTTGCATAAAATTCATGCAAATAATCCATAAATATGATTTTTCTCAATGAGAACCTTTCTGTTAACAGTTAGCAGAAAATGTTAAATATACAGTAGTTTAGAAGTGGGTCTGCCCTATCATTAAATCTGAATCACAATTTTGTTTTTGGTTGTTTGAAGGCAACATTCTCAAAATGCAGTCCACAAATTACTGGAGGAGCACAACCTGATCAAAGATTCTAACTTTTCATTGATATTTTAGTGGTGAATTGCAATTTGTTCATGGGGGTAAGTGGCAAAGGTAAACTACATGATATTTTGGACCTCCTAAAATGTGAAAAACACTTCCTTTGAGCATTCTGGGTAGCGTAGTGGAATTCTCACAGCCTACCTCCAGGATTCTGTGTTTGGTACCCTTGTCTTGGTCAGACAGGATTTTCTCATGTGAAACCAATTGTGAGCAATTCATTCCATATTCACGTATCAGTGTCCTCCCAGTACCTCACACCATCTAAAAACCAGTCTTTCCTTGCCACCCTGCCCTACACCAGACAGCTTGCTTTGTCAAATCAAACCTTAGAGAATATTGTGTTGTTATGCACAATATTGAGGCCTGAACACTTAAGGGTAGTTACAGTAAGAACCGGTTTTACGCCATTAATAGGGTCCAGAAACATAGCAGTAATGTAAAGTGAAAAGTAATGAACTTTTCAGGAAACTCATGGACTTTATATGTCCATTGTCAAGGTACTACTTGTCTTCACCTATTTCAATAACTACAAATCTTGCATTATTATCAGCAACCAAAACTCGAGGAAGTGAGCTTGTCACTGTAGGTCATGCTGGATTTTCTGGGGAATCCCTTCAGGTACCCAAGCTTTGCAGGAGCAGCTTTCCGGAGGGATTCCCTCAGTGATTGGGTCAGAAACCTATTACTTTTCAGGGGTTTTTGTATTTTGAGGACTTAGATAAATATTATTCAGCCTGCATAAAATGTTGAAATGTTAGCATTAGCACTTCAGGGAACAAATGCAATTAAATTTTGACCAGTAACACACAAATTATGCAGTTTGCAATGCTTGTTCTGAATGAAATCTGGAGTTAACGATATGCAGAATAAGCTTCAGCCGAATAATTATGCATTCTCACTTCTCTACCAGACATTTAAAAAGTGTCCGTGGCATGTTAATGCCGCAGATATCACTTATCCGTAAGAAGTCAATATCAGCATAAGTTGGAATGTTTCTATCCATCATGGTACGTACCTCTTGATCCTCTAATCATCAATCATCAACTTCCACGGCTTGACGTCTTGATCCTCTAGCTCAGGCCAGAGTCCAGAGTCTGAAAGAAATTTTAAAAGGCTTCTTAAATTGTTTGGTTTTTGCATTATAGCCAACAAATGATGGTCATGCACTAGTTTAATATTGAACTTGCTGTCCAATACTGTACATGGTTTCAACAGACATAGCTGAATTGATATCAAAGGCACAAACTGAGTTTCATGAAAATGGCTTAGGTACGGTATGAAAAAGTAGGCATGTATGTATTGTGTTGTATCCATAAGTGTTTTTCTTTTCTGTGTGTGCACATGGGTGTACATGTGAGTAGTGAATAAAAACATTGCACCCAAACTGACCATCAGAAAATAATGGTCGTGTAATTGAAAAAGAAAAGTCAATGTACCACTTGCATGAAATTTCAGTATATAGACCCATCGAAATCACAGGAACTTATCATACACTACTCGTTCACTGATGTGAACAAGATCTTTCAAAAATAGCATTCCTCGATTTAAATCCTTGAAATTCGTCATAAACTGGTCCATCCCTGAGTGATGCTGCCCTTATTTCCAAGCTCCTTCGGATCGAACCACATTTTCACCCCCACCATCTCGACACCCCCGACGCAGGCGTCTGTACTCTCCACGTTCGCAAAATCCAAACATCCCTCCCCCATCCCATCCCATCCCTCCCTCCCCTCCAATAGTTCCTCTCATCCCGCCCTTGGTTTCCCATAGAGTCGTCATCTGGACGGCTCCATTCTGGTCCACAAATAGGGGGCAATCCGCCACTCTATCTTCTGCCCAGGAGATAAACATCGACAGGGCTCCCCGAGAGAGAGAGAGAGAGAGAAGAGGAAGCTTATAGAGCATCACCGAGACCTTACTTCCTATTTCAAGGTACACTTGCAGCGGAGAAGGGGGTACACTGTTTATTTACTCTTCAGTGACTGATTGGTCAGTGCATCTTGTCTGGGTTGGACAGGTCGAGGACCCTGGGAGAGGGGTGGAGGTTGGGATCTGGGCTTAGATTTACATGTTGAAAACAGGATGTTTATTGGAATTTTGTGTCAGTCACACATGGTGGGAAAATCAATGAGTGCTTGAAGGTCAAAGTCACTCATCTTCCTGGTTGTACGGACAGGATTCTGCAGTGGCACAAAGATATTAGAGTAAGCTGAAACTGTTGACTAATGATAATAATGTAATAGGTGCCACAATTTTGTTTACCAGAGGAAATATTGATTGTAGCAGTGCAACCTATGTGAACAAATAAATGATATTTTAATTATGTCGATTTCCAATAGATTACAGGTACTGCAAGACTAAAAACTTGTAAAAACGAGATCAACTAATAAAAAAGATCCTTGGACTATGAGGAGTTTTGGAAGAAAGATTTGCTCATCAAATTAATAGCAACATTATTGCCGAAATTACCTATAGATTATTATTTGCAGACATGTTTTGCCAACTGCTGCTGGTCTTAATGAAGACCACGCCTTTGCTTCGCTATGCAGCAAGCAATTGCGTAACTTCAAGTAGCTTCATCCAAATGATTTTGAGCTTCACTTTTTTGTCACTACTTAGTGGGTGACAGGTCAACTGGTAATATATTAATACTGAACTGTCCATTTGCAAGCCCCACATATTTTAGGAAGATAAGAACGTGAGAGATACCTTTTTAGCGATCGAGTGGGCCATACAAGGTGCGGATATACACTGGATACACTACACTGACTATATAGTAATTCTACTACGGGACTCTATAATGTTGGCTATAGCAGGCCTGTAGTAAATTCCACCGAAGTGTATGGTTACACCGCTCTCTTTGTGCTCGAGAGTTGTAATTTAACTGGAATGTTCCACGTGCGTATCATGCGTGTAACAAATGGTGCAGGCAGCTGCTCAAAACAGCCTTCCTCCCTGAGTCGAAATGAAATAAATGCTCCCTAACAAATGTCCCAAGGAAATCCGGAATTGTTTCCGTGCTCCTTCTGTTTCGGCACGAATATGAGCATGACATAAGAAAGATATCCGCCATTGATCCGCGCCGCAGCGATAGAGTTCCGCGTGGGCCTAGAGCCAAATATTGTGCAGCTCCGTCTATCTGAAAGGCTATAGGGGAGCGGGTCGTTGGTTCCCTCCGAAAAAACAGCATTGTTCTGCAGCAAAGAGCACCGGGAGAGGAAGCAGAGCAGAAACTGCAGCATCCGAAAGTGGGCCAGTCGATACACGATGATCGTTTGGGTGAGGGTCGCCGGTCACCTCCTCTCCACGATATAGGAACGCCGAAGGAATGGTGTCCATGAGCTGCTGATGACATTTTTCATCTTAGGCCAGGATGAGTGGTGGAGGTGGATCCGCGGAGCACAACGACATCCGCTTGGCTGGAGACGACGCCAAGGACCGTCTGTACGAGCCCAAGCAGAACAAGAAGATTTCTCGGATCCTGACTGTCCTGGCCTATGTCTTCAGCGTGTCCCTAGCGGCCATCCTCCTCTCCATCTACTATGTCTTCCTTTGGGACCCCAAGATCACCTCCACCCCCACCATGCTGCCATACCAGAAACCACAGACGCCATTGTGCAACGGGACTCCGGGAACCACCACGACGACCACGACGACCACCACCACAAGCACCACCACCACACCTGCTCCTCCTGTTCCCTCGTCCACCATCTTCGCCACTACTCAGCAGCCATCTATTATGCACATTGACAAAGGTAATTTACATTTTCTGAACTTGATGTGGCATGTATACTGTACTGTTGTCTTTCCTTGAGGAATGGAATCGAGCACTTTGAGCACCGAGCAGGGAGTGCTTCTCCTTCAATCAGCAGCACCACCTCGATTGGACGGAGGAATTTCTCCAGGGTCAACCAGAGTGGAGGAAGATGGTGTCCGAAGACAGTCGCTGCTCACTGGCTGACCTGCCAGAATCAGCCAGAGATTGCTGCCTCCAATGATTTCATGTTATTCCGAAGCTGTAGCAGGAAGAAGCCCCCATCGAGGACAATCGAGTCCACTTGCACTCAGATTATAATTGCAATGATCTAACTTTTCGCCCTTCTCCTTGCCAGAAAGTATTATTAGCACATTATGCCGAACGTATTCTTCTATATAGACCCACTAGTGCACGAGGTAATAGGACGGTGCCAAACATCTCTGCAAAGGGCAAGTGTAACATGTAGTGTTGCGTCATTTACAATTGCCACAAGTTGTTAGCCTCAATAATTGTCCTTAAAGAAACTGACGATTGCCTGAAATGGCCCAGTCAACTCATGAAATGAATTATAGTTTGTAAACGAGTTCATACTATTAAAGGTTACTGACAAATGGGCTAAAGGAAACGAGCAAGTCTGTATGATAACGAGCTGATTAGTACTTAGAGTGTACCGATCATTCTTGGGACGAAATGATTGTATTGTACAGAGAGTATGCAGGCTATGGAGTAGGAAGGAAACCACAGCTGTACCGGTATTTTTGCACTGGAAAAGGCTATAGCAAAGGTTGTGATGATTGACACGTGTAATATTTGATACTTGAAATATTATAATCATACCATTGCATCGGGATGAAAGAGGGTAAATGTCAAGCTTGTACATAAGCATTGGAACTCTACATGGTGCTGTACTAAGTTGTTGCCAATAATAACCAGTTGAACCTTCAATAGCACATGCATGTTTAACTTTATTTTCATTTTTACCCTTTCTTCTTCCTATATTTTGCTGTGTTTTTGCACGAATAAATATCTGGAAGGAATATTATAGCATTCTACCCATACCAGGTAGCTTCGTAATCACGTCTTCCAAAGCATCTGAATACTTCTGGGGCTGTCAAGAACTATTTGTTAAAAAAAAGTAGCGCCTTCCATTCCTCTATTTTCTTACTATCAAAGAAAATATTGATAGCAAGGTGATGAAAATGTTGTGCATTGAGTTTCCTACTGTTGTTGCCCCAGTAATAATGTGAAACAAAACTCATACCATACCGGTACATTACCCCAATACTATGCAATATTACACCAGCACGTAAGAGGACACTCCAAGGACACTCACTGCTTTCATCTTATGAAAGTACAATAATAATGTACAGTAAGTGTTCAGATTTTGTTAAGGATTTTCATCTAAAAGTGTAAATCGAACTTGACTGGATTGTCAAAGTTACAGATGGACTTATAAGGAGTTAAGTCATGTTTCCTAATTGTGTACTTTTGTAGGTGATCCTAGATTAATATTAACAATGAGAAAACAGTGCTTTGAAAGTTGAATTACTGATAGCAATAAACATTTGTATGATAAATAGTTCAACCGGAATTAATACATTTTTGTGATTGGATGGTCATTAATACTTTTTATAGAGTCCCTATCACTGCTGAAGTATCCGCACCTTGATCCGCACTTGTTAGAAACAACAACAACAAAACATGACAGCATATTGCAAGTAAAATGCAACTCGAGTAGGCAATGTCGGAACGGACACTGCACAACTTATTCTTTTCACGAGAGAAAAATTGGTGAGAAAATGCAGCCAAAATGATCCTACATCCATTTGCCAATGGACATTTCTCTGCAGCGATGTTCCGTAAATGTATTCCATTACCTATTTTCAGAAAACGGTATGCCACACTGCCTTGTTTCATGTACGATGATGACGACAAAAAGCCTTAGTATTATTTTCAGTACTATCCTGAAAAGAACTGGCCTACATTAGCAAATCATTGCCCTTAACAGAAAAGCATTGACTTATTAAAATGCATCAACGGAAGGCCTACGATGCCCGGTAAGTTATTGGAATTTACTTTAGCGACTCTGAGAACAGAACGTAGCGATACGGTGGTTCAGTAAATAACCTTACGAGTTGATTTACAAATTTGTACTATACATTATGTGAACTATTCTTGCTGTATGTGGTACGGCCATTCGTGTAGTAGGTATGGAGTGTTTCAGATCCACCATGTGACACTAGGTAGTCAAGTGACAGCTATTTGAAGATGGCGGCCCCACTGGAGGCGTGCACCAGAGTTGGATTTTGGGGAAGACGAGAGTCGCCATTCTTTGCTGGAATGTTTAGTTCTGGCTGGAAGTGATGCACCCAGCATTCATCGCCAGTCTCTACGCAACGCAAAAAGTCATCTTCTTCCTCCTCGTAAAGTCTGAGAAGCGTTGCACAAGCATCGACACGCAGTTCCTTCAATTCATGTGTCAATTGCCTGGGAACCCATCTGGCCGACACTTTTGCTTATCTCAGGTGCTCGTGTATGATGACCTCAATTGACCCAACACTCCCACCATTCACACTGATGCGTTGGTCTTGACAAATAAGCACATCTGCGGCCGCTACAGTCTCGTCTGTGACATCAGTGTGCGGGCGACCAGATCGTCGGGTGTCCAGCAGACTTGTCAAGCCTCCTGGGAACTTCCACGCCCATTCATACACCTGCTGTACTGATATGCAGGCACTACCATACTGTGCCTTCATCCGACGGTGAATGTCTGTGGGTTGCACACCTTCACTGGCAAGGAAACCGCTGCTCTTCTCTGGTGCGCACCTCCAGTGGGGCCGCCATCTTCAAATAGCTGTCTCTTGACTACCTATATAGTGTCACATGGTGGATCTGAAACACTCCATACCTACTACACGAATGGCCGTACCACCTACAGCAAGAATAGTTCACATAACGCATAGTACAAATTTGTAAATCAACTCGTAAGGTCTGAACCACCCGTATATCATAACTAAATTATAACAACTGGCAATTATTATCCATAGTAAATTGCACCTTTACAGCGGACAATGAATTCATACCAATTCTACCTCCTACAAAAACAAGGCTTTCTGATCCCGTAGTAGGAGGGACAGGGCTAGATGGCACACTTTTTACATTTCATTTTTTTCTGAGGCCAGTAAAGTCTTATTCACTGTAGTTTTTATCTCTATCTTCTTCTTCTTCTTCTAATACATATTTCTAGACGTATGTCTGTCTCTCCTGTTATTCGCTATGCAAATCCGTACGGAGGCCCCGACATATGCCCCAGGGGTTT